>JARKIC010001136.1:0-148699 GCA_029378375.1 Mycena olivaceomarginata | reverse complement strand
CCTCAAGAATGTTAGTTTGGGAAGGGACTTGCCCGCAAACTTATCCCGAAAGTCATCGGCCTTATGTGATCACTCAGACTTGAAATAATTCTTTCAAGATTGACCTGCCCGCAAACATGAACAGCGGGGGGTTCACGACGTGTTTCACGCGTCCTTATTGAGGATTCCATCCCGAAGATAGCGATGACGACCGAAAATTGGCACTGGACGCGATAAATATTTGCTTGAAGCACAGTGAGCACCCCCACGCATCCACTACAGATTGTCCAACTGTCTCGCAGACGACTTCCGCGCCATAATCTCCGGACCTGAGATGGTCCAGAAAATTCTTGCGATGTTAGATTCTGAAACGTTGAGTGTACAACGATCCGCACTCAAGGCTTTAACTCTCTTTCTGGAGGACGGTGAGCTTCTACATTCGCACGCACAGTGCATGATTCGAACCGCCCACAGATCTCCTCCGCGCATCATATTCAACAGTCCAGACCGTTCAGAAATTGTCGCGTTGCTGAGGCTTTCCAAAAACCGCAATCGTATCCGTATGGCAACGATGATTGGAGCGATGAAGACCGGCAATTGGCACTCGATGCGATAAATATTTGCTTGAAGCACAGTGAGCACCTACACTCGCATCCACTACAGATTGTCCAAATGTCCCGCAGACGACCTCCGCGCCATAATTTCCGGACCTGAGATGGTCCAGAAAATTCTTGCGATGCTAGATTCTGAAACGTTGAGTGTACAACGATCCGCACTCAAGGCTTTAACTCTCTTTCTGGAGGACGGTGAGCTTCTACATTCTCACGCACGGCGCATGATTCGAACCGCCCACAGATCTCCTCCGCGCATCATATTCAACAGTCCAGACCGTTCAGAAAATTGTCGCGTTGCTGAGGCTTTCCAAAAACCGCAATCTGTATCCGTATGGCAGCGATGATTGGAGCGATGAAGACCGGCAATTGGCACTCGATGCGATATATATTTGCTTGAAGCACAGTGAGCACGCTTCTTCCTCATGGCTTGGCGATCGCACACGGTGGCACATCCCGACTACAGCCTTCAAACACAGTTCATATCTCGGGAATCCTACGACATATTCCTCACGCTATGCGATGGTTTACTGTCGCTCATGATTGCATACCGCAACTACTATCCGACGTATCCGCTACTCCCTGGCTTCATTCAACTGAAGTATGCGAGCACCTCTTCGGAATGCTTCGGCAGCTCAAAAAGGACTTCACATACTCAGACGTCCTCCAGCTGGAACGCAAGCTGCGTGTACTGCAGATGGGTGCATTCGGCAACTTGACGGCTAACAACAAGCCAACGAGACAGCCGCTGGTTACCACCATACATATTCAATGCCAACGACGTGGATTTGCTAACTCTAATGCAATCTCCCACGGACCAGGAGTTGAAAATGCTTCCCAGTATGGTCTCGCAGAGGCCACACAACTTCTGAAGTGCTCGGCATCGATGCTAAAACCATATTGCGAGACTACAAGGACCCCGAGCCAGCGCCACGCGTCCCATGGATGCCCCTAGATCTCGACCACCAAATACTTTTGCAGCTTCTAGCGCTCTACGAGAAGGCTCTGCAAAGTCGTTGAGGGACGAGGAGGTCTTCGAAGCTTGTGGGATGGCAATTGTCGCAGACTCCGTTGACCAGTCCCTAGCCATGTAAGTTTTGTTTCTGTTCAGCGAGTTGTTTCTGATCTATACAATGCCTCAGCACTGCTCTTCCCGACTCCACTGACGAGTCCCTTGAGCAGCTTCGTACCGACATCCAGAACCATCTTGCATTTGACGCTGATTCGGTATGTTATGCTCACTTCCTGAGTTCTAACCTGATAGTGGAATATGAGATTTAGGAGGGCATTGAATGGTACTTCGAAAGACAAGAACCAGGAACAGCGAAGAAAAAAGTCGCGGCATTGGCAAGCACAAAATGCCGCATGCGGCTCGTGTAGCTTTGCACATTCTATCTATTTACCTCAGTGGTGTCGTGAATTTTAGTTCTCTAATCGAAGCTCAGACTCGTTTTCTGTTGTCCGTTATTGTGGCTGTGCTCTGCCTATGCTGCAGCCTAACACAATTCGTTCGTTCTTCCATGGAATGAGCAGGGAATTTAAGTCCCTGTTTTTCTTATATTTATCCTCACTCTATTCCTGCACGAGGTTCGTGTTGCGGTTGTTCTATGTGTGCTTGGACTAATATATTACAGCTTCATCTCTATCGAACACCTAGTCAGTACAGTCAAAGCTGTTAACCCATACCCCTCGGTAGACACCAAAAGGTATGGGTTATAAACAGTACATGGGTTTCGGCAGGGCCCAAAAATTAATCACTCAAAAATGTTAAATTCCGAAATAATTCTAGTGAGCTTCTGCGCTAAATAATCTGTTTGAGGTGGAAATCAGCGCTTTAGAACGTTCCCATTGAGTTTACGTCCAAACGTCGCCAATCAAGCTCCAACTTTCGCGCAAATGAGCTGTCAACATCTGCGAGATATTTTTGCAATGTAGCAACGGCGTGCAGAGCTTCTTTCGGGTTGGTTTGGGCTTGCCAGCTTGGCCATCGGTCCCCATCCCCACGTTGATCTCCGTGTTCTCTGTGTTGATGCGCGTTTGCTGGCAGCCTCGAAAATCTCCTCGTCGGACGCGTCCTCGAGCACCTGCTCCTCGGGAATATCAACAAGACCGGAACATCAAGTCGATTGCCGTGCTGGAGCGCGCCAACTTCCTCGAGCTAATCCAAAAATTTTTCCACAGCATTTTATGCCCCTTTTCATCCTCAAGCACGGAGAGGACGGTGGTGATAGTGCTGGATGTGGGGAGAATGCCGGCTTTCCGCCAACAGTTGGCGATTGTCTGGGGGGAGATTTGCTGCCACGCGCGATCAGCGATGCGCATAGCCTGTCCTCGTCATCACGGTATCGGATTGACAGGAAGCAAAATACTTCCAGATACGGAAATATTGCACAACTCAGTTCGCCCGTGGTTAATTTTTGTGTTCTCGGCACAGAGGGCATCTTTCAAGCACACAAACCCAATTCCTCAAAAAAATCTGCACTCATTCCTCCACTTCTGAATGAACAGGAAGCAAAATACTTCTAAATATGGAAATATTGCACAACTCAGTTTGCCCGTGGTTAATTTTTGTATTGAGCACACAGAGGACACCTTTTGAGCACATGAACACAATTCCCCAAAAACATCTGCACTCATTCCACTTATGAATGAACAGGAAGCAACATACTTCTAAATATGGAAATATTGCACAACTCAGTTTGCCCGTGGTTAATTTTTGTGTTCAGCACACAGAGGACACCTTTTGAGCACATGAACACAATTCCCCCAAAAATCCGCACTCATTCCACTTATGAATGAACAGGAAGCAACATACTTCTAAATATGGAAATATTGCACAACTCAGTTCGCCTGTGGTTAATTTTGTGTTCAGCACACAGGGGACACCTTTTGAGCACATGAACACAATTCCTCAAAGAAATCTGCACTCATTCCACTTCTGAATGAACAGGAAGCAAAATACTTCTAAATATGGAAATATTGCACAACTCAGTTCGCCCGTGGTTAATTTTTGTGTTCAGCACACAGTGGATGCATTTGGAGCACATGAACATAATTCCTCAAAAAAATCTGCACTCATTCCACTTCTGAATGAACAGGAAGCAAAATACTTCCAAATATGGAAATTAACCATTCTTTAACGAAATGGCCTCTCGGCAGTGCAATTCCCTCATGCGCGCTTATCTCCTTCGTCTCTTCCTCTCCTTTATCCTTTGCTGCCCCATTTGTGACGCTATTTCCCTCCATTGGTTGGCATCAATCATGGAATTGACGGCGCAACGCTAATAATAATCATGACAGAGGCCCGCACCCGACCGTTTCCAATTGAACGTGCCCGGGGCTGTATCCAAATTTTCATTGAAAACCTACCACGAGCCTGAACAGTGACTCAGCGTGGGAGCTGACCGGAACCGAGACCCGGAGCATGTGTTGCCACAGAAACCTTAAAAATGACCAGTTGCCCACAAACCACCACCTCTTTCTCTCTCTCAAGCACCTCGACAACGCCGGCTCCCCTAACGGGGCTGTCTCAACTCAAATATGCCCCATTGCATAGAAAGCTCTTGGAATGCGGTCGGCACGTATACAGAAGAAGACATTAGGGCGGCGGAGCCTGTACGTAGACTTCGATATAAAACCATTTTCTGCAGCACATTTCTCATCGAGCCTGCCAGGGGTGTTTTCAGGGAACCCGGGCCCGGGATCTGGCAAGTGGCAGATGCACCAGATCGGACCGCGGGCCGCCTGTCGGTCTGTATTGGCAACAGTCCATACCAACACCCCGTGGCAGGGAATGGCGTCAAGTGAAGAGCAATTGTATGATAACCGTGTATACACAGAAAGGGGATGGCGAGACAACTTGGCGGAGCCTCAGGCCATTCCCCATCTGTCTGAGATTCAAGCAACTGCAAGCACGGACAACTCTTTGAGCACAAAAACCCCACCAAGCTTGTAATTCCTGTAGACGTAAGTCCTAAGTTCTGGAAGTACCTCTCTACATGCTGACACAGAGATAGGGCTGAAAATTCGCTGCACTCAAGGCAGCTTGGGGTGTACAGCGTGCATTAAGCGTCTCAAGATATGTGAATATGCGTCACGTCTGCGACGCCGTGGGCCAGGCAAAAAGCTGAAGAAGGAGAGGAAGACAAGGGCCACAAACAGCATAGTTGGAATGACCCCCAAAAAACCAAAACCTTGGTAAGGAGAAAACATCCAAACATAAAATAGACGAGCCTGAAATGAAGTCAAGATGTGTCCTACCGTACTGTCTGTTCTTCGACCCCAAGAAGTGCTGGACCTCATCATTGAAAGCCTATCGAAATTATCGCAATTTGCAATAATAATGTCCAAGAGGTGGTCAGACGAAAAGTTTTGGATATCATGCATCTATCGAAGTATTTCCTTCTAGAGAGCATGTTTGAAAAAAAAAAATCCTTTGTTGGTTGTTGCCGGTGGAGCTATGTCACGTTTGTTATGCCCACTAACTTGTTAGTGGGTCCTGAGATGCGATCAGCTAAATTTTTGGCTGTTCCAATGGGAAATTCTCAGAAAAGTCACCAAAAATCGGATTTCATGGCTCAAGAAGCAGCCTTCAATGCAAGACGGGAAATCCGAGGGCCCATTGTGTGCGCATTTTAAATGCGCTTTGAAGGAGCCTATGGGAAAGGCAACAGATGAGAATTGAGGCCGCAACGAGTGTCCTGGTCGCGGGGATCACAAAATGCCCAAAAAGGAAGAAAAAACGGTCCGTGCCTCGTTATTGACTTTTTATTTGACAACACAAAGGGCACGCTGATTAATCTATATAACTCGCATGTCCTCTCACGACTAGAACCCTTGGCCAAAATCCTCCTCGTCCTTGACTCGAATTCTCACCACCCTCACTGGGACCTTCTTACCAAGACCCCGACATGCGAAAAACGACTTCGGGCTTCATGATCTTCTGATAAGCTCTGGTCTCCTCTTGCTCACGCCATCCGACGTTCCGACCCATATCTCGGGCAACGTCATTGACCTAGGCTTTTGCTCGGCCTCCGTATTTATGGCCATTGACGCGGCTGTGGATCGGGCGCAGTGTCTTGGCAGTGATCACCTCCCGGTTCACCACAACATCGACCTCCGAATCATCCATGGTATAAACATTTATAAGCAGTTCCGTTTTAGTGAAGTACTCACTCGGGGTCTCGCGCGAGTGGCCAGCGTTCTGGTGAGTTGCTCTATTCGGTCGTCCGCGCTGCCTGTCTAACCATTTGCGATTCAGAAAATATCTGGCAAATACCTTTCTCAAGGTATCCCAGTTTTCCTCGATTTCTGCGCGATATTTGATAGGTAATGACCAATACCATATTTCCGCTGCACCTTCCAACCGTTTATGAACCACACGGCCCAACTGTTGAAAGACCAGTTCGGACTCCTGGGCAATGTCGTTAATTTTCAACATCCACCTCATTATGGCGCATATCAACATTTCCATCCCACGTCGGTATGTTGTCATATTTCAACTTGAAGTCGAAGTGAGCTATCTTTGCAGGACTCATCCACCACCTACAAGGGGAGCCTTTACGGCGTCAGGCAGGGGTGCAGACTTATGCCTTTCCGAGACTTAAGTCTCCACAGCAACATTAATGAGCCTTTATTTCGCCGGAAACGGCCCAGCTACTCCTGGCTACGACAAACAAGACCTACAACTTGAGTCTGCACTTCAACAAGTGAAGCGCTCCATAGATAGTCTGGACAATCTTGCATTCCGTTTCGGCAATGCTAGGGCGTTGTAGCGTTCAATGTCTCACCCTGTAGACCTGCTTGCTCTTTCGACAGTAGCCGCGTGGAAGATATCGCCGAACCTTTTTGCGCGGGGAAGGGCCGCCCTGCTTTGCTCCAGAAGGTGATCGGCAAGTTTCGGAACCAGAACACAATCGATTAGGAGTCGTTTGCGTTTCAGGATCGGGGACGCAATCCTCTGCGTAGCGTCCAGTGAGGGGGGGTTCTGGGATGACGGAAGTGGGGCCCCATCTCCCGACACGTGATTGTACAACGTATCTCCCGCAGTGGATTTTATTGATGGCTGCATGTTGTCGTAAGGCGTAAGTCGGGGGACGGAAGGGTGCGGGGACATTCGATGGTGCGGGGACTGATGAGCTGGCGGTGAGGGGATAGTTGTGCGTTTCGATAAAGAAGTCTGGAAATAAGTTGGGATTTCCAAAGAGCTGGCAGGGTGAACACAGGGCGCACCTGTGTCCGGATGAAATGTTTCTTCCCCTGCGGTTAGGCCGCAGGTCACATGCTTTACTGCACAGGTGAGACACGCCCTGGCTCTCCTAGTCGACTTGAGCTCAACGCAAGGGTGCTGTCCGGCGCACGCAGAACACCCCTGGAGAGAAGTCAGTCGCATCGATCTGTAAATGAACACAGCGTGCATACCTTGGATCGCACAATCATCTTCCGAATTGAAGGTGATGGCATCGTTGAATTCAGGGTAACCGTCGAGGAATCGCTGATACATCGGACCAGGCAATTGCGTCGCGGGGGCAGAAGATTTTGGGAAGGTAGGCGACATCATGCCCAAGGGTTGGTTCTGTGCGGCTGACTTCAAACCGAGTGGGCGCTTCGCCAGGGAGGACACCTTCGGTTACAGAGGGTGTATCCGGTGTATTATCCGCCACGAGTAACGACAAACACGACAGCGGGATATTTTAGGATCGGTTGCGAAGTGTTCAATTCTTCCGGTTGTTGTTTGGGTGCGCAGCTGTAAACGGTAAGTACTTTCCGGATATAGTTGCAAATTTGGTACCATGTCAAGCTCCGGGCCGGCTTGAATATGCGCTTCGTTCTCTGCGGCTTCGAATTCAAAGGTCATGAGCGCTTCGACAGCGAGATCATCTGGGACGTAGGCAAACACCACGGCGGGAACACGCCTGATCAATTACTGGCCCGACTCGGAACCGACGGGTACAGGATGCGTTCCTGCAAGAGGTGGGCGGGGCGAAAACTCCTGAAATCAACCTCCAAAGTCTAGTTGGTGGCTGAACCCCCCACCCCCATCCCCCAGGAGCTCAGTCCGAGGGCGTTCGGACCGTTTTCCGCACTCAAAATGTTTGTTGGAAATTGTTTTCTTCGATGACGTATTCACATGCGGACCGAAGTGGCCGAAAGGGCAGTTAAGATCAATTCAAGAAAAGCTTTCGTTCGTACGACATTTCGCCGAAAACCAAGGCAGCAGTTGCGTCTATTGCATGACGTTATGGGGGGGTTCGCCATATGACTCCCTTGAGCGCGTCATTCTCTATGTCGGCAGACATTATACCTATCAAATCCGACGACGAGGATGACGGGACTACTACTCCTTGTAACCTCCTTTTGCGTAGCAAAGAGCTCGGATGATTACTCGTATCTTAAGCAGATGTGCTGATTTCGTATGTGCATGTTTGTTCTTCCGAATCTACCCCGTTTGTCCTCCTCATTGCGCAGTCCAGTTCTCAGCTGACCAAGTTCATCGAGGATTAACTTTGACGGCGCTTCATTTTATTTCCAAGGTCGCCGATCAAGAGTTTAAAACCCTTTCAAAAGGCAAGGACTCTTCATACCGCTCATCTCACCCCCCATTCCCCCACAAACCTCAAGATCGGCCCATGCCTTAATAGTTCACAAGGCAGAGCCTTCTCGCGTCCTCCTCCCTTCCCCACCCCCATCTGAACTGATAACTACTAGTCTAACTAGTACTCGGTGTATGTAAGTGCTAATCTATGGGTTCTATAGGGAGCTTTTATGTAAGAGAAGAAGAAAAGTTGATAGCGAGAGGGGAAATTTTTGGCGGAGAGTAAGACGTTATAGGTGAGTTGTACGGCAAAGCGGTGGTGGGGTGCGGTGCGTTATTGGGGGTGAGATATGTAGGAAATTATCTAAGGACTATCTAGTGTAAGCTACGAGAATGAATAGGAAAGGAAGGAACGGAAAGAGACGAAGCAAGAGCATATGACTCAGCTAAAACGTTGCGTTTGATTGATATAATGGATGATGGGCTTAAGTAGCTTTGGGTGGTTGAGGAGCGTGCGCACGTCGACGGCTCCGAGGACTCCGGCGGCGTACGAGGCTAACTGCAGCGGAGCGCGTAGATACTCCCATGCTGGGCAGTGGAGCACAAGTGGGCTCGGGTTTCGTTGGGCGCGCCGCAAGCGTCACAGGCAGGTGAGGAAAGACGGCATTGGAAGCGATGGGCGTTGAGCTGGGAGAAGTTTGTGCGGAGTTGCGATACAACCGAGATATTGGCGCGGGTTGCGGAGGAGACATAGGGTGAGCGGAGGATCAAGGACGGCGGCGAGTCATCGAGACCGCGGCCAGTGGTTGCCTGGGTTAGGGTTTCAACTCGTCCACCGCACTGTATTGGCTCGCTCCGTTTGATCTGGCTCGCAATCATCGACTCCGCGTAAAGCTCCGAGTCGGAGGCTCAAGTGTATTAGGGCGCTAACGCTCCCTGTGCCACCCATCTCCAGGTCATGACTGCGCCCACAGGTGATGCTTGTATAAAAACCGCAATAATCCAATGGGCAGGGCTCGTAATGCTGCTCGCTCGCATTGAAATTGCAACTGTATCCAGCATCGCAGAGAGCTCCAGTACGGCAGATGAATTATTGGCATGTGCTGTCTGCTTTCGACTTCGTTTTCTTGGCGGGCTAGCCCTTAGTGGCGGCTTTCTTTGCCGGGGTGCGTGTAGTAGATTTAGCACTGTTATTTCCCTTGATATATCCTACTCTGTTTCCGTACGGTATTGGTGGTCCTAATGACTTGAGACGAACCGTTCCTCTTCCTTGAAACGCCATGTGAAGCATCTCTTGAACTTGTCAGATCGGAGATTCCAGGAGCATCCCTCCTTTGCATTCACTGCATTCAACATTTTACAACGCCATGAAATGCTGTTGAACACCAGTTTGAAAGTGAAGCGTGCCAACTTTGCTTCGGTTGCTTCAAAATTCGCATCCGTTTCGCCCCGAGGTTGTCAAAACAGTTTCAGAGCGTGTCGCAAGTGGTGAAGCTGCTGTCGCAAAGAATGCGGAAGAACGCTAACGTCCGGGATTTACTGAAGCAGATTAAATGGTGTGTTGCTGCCTCTGTGCCTGGCTCGTCTGCTGCCCGTGTTGCAATGCGAAATGAATTCGGGGTCTGATGATTGAGAAGGGTCTTTAATCCCATTGTCAAGTTTCTTGCGGGGACGGAAATTGATATTGATGCATTACTTCCCGGGGAGATATCCCCAACTATTGGGACCAATCTGTTCTCATTGCAAAAAATCCTGTTTGTTGCGGCTCAATTCTTCAATCTGTATATGAAAGCATTTATTTCAACACTCCTTGGCTATGATCCTGAACGCAAAGACTTGGACAGCGGAATTCTCGGTGTTGTTAAAGCGTACTACGGTTGTGTTGAAGCTCAAGGTCGGGGGACACTCCATTGCCATATGTTAGTGTGGGTTGAGGGCGGACTGAACCCAAATGAAATCAAAAAGCGTGCACTGAGCAACCATGAGTCTGATGTTGAGTTTGGCAAACGGCTTTTAGCTTTTCTAGATGATACGATCTCAAATTCAATCCCGAGGATCCCGACCCAAGGGTTGACAGTCCCTTCAGATAACCATCATCCGTGTTCAGTTCGTGGAATGCCCCTTGAGTCGGATGTCGATTCATTATCAGCTGAGCGTCAGAAAGACCTACGTAACATGTGCTGGCAATGTCAAAGCCCACTCGCATTCTAAGACTTGCTTCAAGTATTGGCGCGGACCACCGGAGCCGAAGACTTGCCGTTTTGACCTTCATGAGGATAATTTCCGTGCAATCGGCTCCTCTTGACCCAGAAAACAGGCGAAATTCACTTACGATGCTTGAACGGCCTTGTGAATAACTTCACACCACAATGATTGAAGCCTTGCGCAAACAATATGGAACATCAAATTCATTGGTTCGGGTGCGTCAGCCAAAGGAGACTCGAAATGGATTCTAGGACTGGGAAGCTGGTTAATAAATCCCTGGACCTTCCACACTTCCTCAGGATTGTCTCTGCAAATCACCCGACGTGCACTCACATGTGGATAGTCGTCATCCCTTGTCAGTTGAACGCCGCCGCTGGAAGGAGCGTGGGAAATGGCGCCTGTGTCAATTCTGCAAGACTGCCATTGAAGACCCACCGCACGCCAATGTTCATCTGTGATCACCCCCGAGCCCCTACAAATCCGAGGATTCGTTCGATTTCTTCCATCCAACCAAATTGTCACAGATTTGAGAAAGAGGGTTTTCCTGATTGTACGTGTCTAGGCGATGCCGGTCAAATCCACAAGCATCTTTGTGGTCCCTTGCTCCAGGGGTATTTCGGGTTTCTTTGATTGCTGGGAGTCTCTTGTGCCAGGTCTTTGTGGCGTCCTGACACTATACAATATATTACGTACATTCACATTCCCTGCTGTACCTAAGGCCACCCGTGGGGTGAGTGGCGGGTTTTCCTGGTGGCGATCCTGTTGAGGGATGCGTGAGAATGCTGGGGACAAGAGACCCCGGGATTCCATTGGGTGCATCCTTCCCAATTCAGGTCGGACGCTGTACAATATATCTATCATATTCACGTTACTTGCCGCGTTTAAGGCCACCCATGGGCGAGTGCGGTTTTTCCCAGTGGCGGCCTGTTTAGGGATATGTGGGGATGCCGGGGATGAGGGATGTCGGAATTTCATCGGGTGCATCCCTGACGGCCATCCCAATTCAGGTTCGGATGCTATACAGCTATACAAGACATTGCCTTCGCTACGCTCCGGCGCAGATTTTCAAGTCAGGGCTACCCGGCACTTCAAAAAAATAGGTAGTTTGAAGGTGACGATCGCAGCAACTGTAACAACAAAGATTCTATGATTTTCTTTTCCTATCGACGAGGTGCATGGAATACGCAGGGCTGGACTCTGACAACAGAGTTCGTAAATATGTAACTCGGAATGCGTAGCGCCACAAACTGCTGTAACTGAAGCACTGTCTCTCTGGCTGTGCATTCAGATCAAGGGCCTACCAATACAACGACCTCGAGAGATCCCGTACCGCAGCGTCAAGGTTACTACCGGGAAACAGGGCTCGAAATGGTCATATTTATTCCTCTGTGTAGGTAAGTTAATGGTTTGGAAGCTATTGTCATGGACAGAACGTACAAATATACCTGCCCAGTGAGCATCGCATTGAAGCCAGAGGTCATAAGGGCTTTTGAAGGCTACTAAGTTGGCAGTAGCGCATACGATGAGCGGACCGTTCACCAAATTAACGGATGTGAGAGACCCATCCAGTGGGTAATGAAGAGGGTACATATGCGAAGAGATTTGGTGTGCTTACTGCGATGGAAAATTAACAGAAAAGTCGTATAACTGCTACGAATGTTAGGGAAGGAAAAACTATCTCAGTGCAGCCGGGATATTAGAAAAAGCTGTTACGCACCCGCCCAAATGTAGTAACAGTTGTCGCGGAAGGTCATCGATATAGTATGAACGCATACTGATCTGTAAAGCAACTCTGTTATTAGTGTGTTCATCTAAGAAGCAAAGGAACATGTACGAGCCGCATATCAGAAAATATGCCGAGGTGGCTAGAAGCCAATGGAGCTCGTAATGAACACGGAGCTACACGAGTGCAGGTGCAGGAGCACAGAGAGGGCACAGACGATGGGTGAAAAGGATAAGATATGAACTAAGGCTATGCTACGACAAAGGGAAGATGATATAGGTACATCAAGTATCAAAGAAGTGATATAAATCATATCTATCAATACTCAGACTGACGCGAACAAACAATCATATATCTTGACACTCCCACCTTTGCAAAGACCGAGACATAGCGGACAGAGTAATAAAGAGGCCATCAACAGAAGTGCTGGAACTCCCACCCAACAGCACATCTGGAAAGACATTGAGAACCCAGACAGTCATGCCAGGACAACAAGCACTGCAACGCAGACTGCACTTGGCACAGTTGGCTAAAGTCTCTGTCACCAAAGGCCGAAGAACAGCTGTGCAGCAATGATGAAGCTGACGAGGACAAACAGGCCAAATACCTCTGCAGCCCCTGCTGTAGTTGGTCCCAAGATGTGCCAGTGTATGTGAAAGCTCTTGAGCTTCAAGGCTGGTGAAAGAAAGGGCCAAGGGTGTGGAAAAGCACAAAAAACGAGGGTGCGAGAGCTCCCACCGAACGGTGCCGGCCTAATGCTAAATCTGGTGCAAATTAACTCCTGGAAGTCGCGTAACCCGCTGGAGATTCTAGAGCCTCACCACAACAAAGTCCCCAACTCCCGTGATTACCCAAATTATGCCCTCATTTACCCAGATGCCTTCGGCAATCATCGCACTAATCAACCTTTATAACGACTCTCTTTTCAATTCATACTCCGGCGGTAACTCAACTCCGGCGAATAGCGATATCGTCCAGCCAATCACGATGGATATGTGGTTCGCGCCAGTCGTAAGTGCGACGGCCAGGTACTACTGTGGGTTTCTTTGGGGTTGGAGTGTTGTGGTGACCACGAATGAATATATCCTCCGAAATGTGTTGGAACTTCTGGTCTCGCCTCAGGCGTGCACACCTCATTTCGAGGCGTCCCCGCATTTTATATATACTTGGCCAGCTGTACCTGCCTTTCAGGGGTCCGAATGTTGGCAACTTTCAGGTCCAGGGCCTGATTTCTGATCAGGTCCGCTATCACTGAATGCAGCGTATAGTTAGAGGCGAATATCGCTTCGAAGGAAGAGCCTCGCGTTACGGAGTTATGAAGGTTCCTGCTTGTTTTCATGTCGTTTGCAGGTGGATTCTTGGTTCCACGACACGATCCCCAGGCGGTCGCACAGAAAGCCACAGATCAAGTCATGATCGATCAGCTGTTCGCCGCGACTGCGGTCCCAATCTCCGAGTACATCCCCGCGCTCTTCACACTCCTCCCATATTTACACACCATCAGCTACAACGATGAAATAACAGCAATTGCGGCGGCCATGGGGATGACGGTTTTTACTGAAGTCTCACTTATAGCTTTATTTCCGGTCGATGCTCCATTCATTATTATGTGTTTTGCTCATCCTGGTGCCTGACCGACCGTTTTTTATTTAAATTCGAAGCCATTGCCAGTGCCCTGACCGATGTATGTAGCTATTCTTCGTCGCCTTGATGTTGCTAACGCTTATCAAGTACGCTGTTGGAATTGCGGATTCGTCCATCCCCCGCCCTCTTCGAAACACGACTTAGATTTCCCGATCAAACTCCATTCCTAATCCCACCTCCTGACGCGAGGGGATTCGACGGCCGCCTGGCCATATTCGAAGAGTTGATTCTCCGTTTTTTGATCAGTGGAAAATTCCTCAAGCTCTGTCTTATAGTGTAGTATGTAAGACTTTAATTGAATAGCATGTGGCGCATATTTCGAAGCTGGGAAGGATTTTGTAGGCCAACATTGACGCTTGCAAGTTATCAGTTGAAACGTTTGCAAATTGGGGGAGCGGGGGTTTCAGGGGACTCGTCGCACAATGGCCGACGATGATATTCCCACGACCGCCTCAGAGATCATTGTTTTCCCGCTGAGTGCTTCGAAATTGGCACCGCACTGCCTCATCGCTGAATTACTCTGATAAGGCAAATATAGCTCCCAATGTAGGCCGTCATTCTCTTTCAGCCGCCAAAATTTGAATCACTCTCTGAATTTCGTGTGTCTTTTCTGATCAAGGGTTGGGCAACAAAAAATAAAATTTCTCCCTCCATCACTCAGGACCAAAGACTATCCACAAAAGACACCCTGGGCCTACACACGGTTTCAGTAGTGCGGTTCTCTTGTACGAGCCGTGGCTAAGCCGGCTCGAAGCCGGCTCGAGCCGGAGCCGAGTCACATGGAGCCGGTAATCAAATGGCTGGCTCGGCTTGGGTAATTTGCGGCTCGGCTCCATCGGCTAGCGGCTTCATTTTGTGCTGTAGGGGACCAAAAATATAACAAATGGCTTGTTCGCTCACTCAGCAGTTGCCCTGGCCTAGGATTTCCGAAGCCTGAGCCAGACGACCGATTTTGCAACGGGTTTTGAGCCGAGCTCAGGGAGTCGAATTTGATGCTTATGTGTTGGGCTATTTAATTGCGAGGCACGATGTTCAGAATTGCTCCATTATCCCTGCCGAATCCGAAAGAAATGCTTTGAAATGGATGTGTTGGGCTATTTAATTGTGAGGCACGGGGTTCAGAATTGCTCCCTTATCCCTGCCGAATCCGACAGAAATGCTTTGAGATGGATGCGTCGGGCTATTTAATTGTGAAGCACGGGGTTCAAAATTGCTCCCTTATCCCTGCCAAATCCGACAGAAATACTTTCGTATGGATGCATTGGGCTATTTAATTGTGAGGCACAGGGTTCAAAATTGCTCCCTTATCCCTGCTGAAATGCTTTCAAATGGATGCGTTGGGCTATTTAATTGTGAGGCACAGGGTTCAGAATTACTCCCTTATCCCTGCTGAATCCGCCAGAAATGCTTTGAAATGGATGCGTTGGGCTATTTAATTGTGAGGCACGGCGTTCAAAATTGCTCCCTTATCCCTGCTGAATCCGACAAAAATGTTTTCAAATGGATGTGTTGGGCTATCAATTGTTTTGAACCCCATGCGTCTAAATGCAACAGTCCAGCACAATCATTTCAAAGCATTTCAGCCGGGCGCGTTCAACTCAAAAAATGCGGGATTGAAGTGCTGTTTTATTTGCAGGCGTTGCTTCCAAATCAAAAAATGCGGGATTACTGATCTCAGGCCAACCAGCTCGAAATTCCCCGCCGATTCTAGCCAGCGGGATTAGATACGGTCAGGGCTAGGTCCTGTGCGATGTATACTCCAGAGCCGACGGACTCGGCGATCGGAGTGGGCATTCACGTCCGTTTTCGGAATTTACCCCTGGGATGCGGGCTATTTATTGCTGTTTTCAAAAAAGTTGGCGGTCACGAGATTTTCATCAATTTTTTTCCCCAACTCGCGCGAGCCATAACTCCTCAACCAGTGCACGGATTCCCATGACTATATAGTGAAATCGAATCGTCTCGTTGGGCCCGAGGTGCCCCCAGTGCCAGATGTGTGATTTAAGGGCCTGGTGGTCGAGCTGTCTGATGATACTGTTTTTCGTGTATGCGACCTACAGCAATGGGTCTAACATCTATTTGGGTGATCCGAGTGTACATAATGGCTTCAAGGAATGTTTTGAAGGTGCCCCCACACAGATCAGGGTAGGAATGGCCATGGTATGGGTAAAGAACCACCTATTTGGGTGATCCGAGTGTACATAATGGCTTCAAGGAATGTTTTGAAGGTGCCCCCACACAGATCAGGGTAGGAATGGCCATGGTATGGGTAAAGAACCACAAGTTTAAGCATTTACTGGTGGCATATTTACAAAGTGTACTGAATGATGTATTAATATCACTAAATACCTCCAAAGCATGCGGGGGGCACTTCATGGAACTTATTGGGCCCATTTGGTGCATATAAACCTCCCACACTGTTGTGAATTCAGCTGCTGTGGCTCTCGCACACGAAAAACAGTGTCATCAGACAGCCCGACCACCAAGCCTTAAATCACAAATCTGACACTGGGGCACCTCGGGCTCAACGAGACGATTCGATTTCACTATATGATCATGGGAATCCGTGCACTGGTTGAGGAGTTATGGCTCGCGCGAGTTGGGGACAAAAATTGATGAAAATCTCGTGACGGCCAACTTTTTTGAAAACGGCAATAACACCCCCGTTCGGGACGAAGACTGAAAAAGGAAATATGAAAGGTGGGTACAGCTATACAGCTTCTCGACTCCGAACTCGAGCCTTCTGCCCGAAGCCGCCGAGCGTTGAAGACTGAACAAGGAATTGTGAAAGGAGGACCCCGGATAATAGGTGTGAAGGCCACCTCAACCTTGCCTTAACAAACATCAATTTCTGGATCGTCTCTGCGTCCAAACTTGCCCGGCGCAATCCAATCGTGTCCCGCCCACCGGAGAAGATTAGTTCGACAGCAACAGCGGAACCTGGAAGTAAATACAACTTTTAGTTGAGCAGACTTCCATGCGAAGTCAGAAATACACTTACCTGGAGCAGTCAACCCACCTTCCTCGTGATCTTCGCGCCGCCCGGTGCGTTCACTATCTACAGCGTCACCTCGTTCTTCCACCCGCCTGCGCCCGACGGCGGGTGCTCTTTGCAAGACGCTTGCCGCAAGTGGGTTTGCAATGACAGATTTACTTTTTCGACTTTTTCCCCATAGCACAGAGTTCTGTTGATGAGCATGGTCTCACGCTGATCACGGAATTACCCAAATAGCTACCATCTGATCGGCCTCCGTCCTGAACCAGTGGCTATGCACCTTGGCTTTCTCACCGGCATATGTCTCATACCGACCATTGACGCATTGCTATGCACCAGGACACAGCAGCAATTTAATTCCCCTTGTCACCGCATGCTCATTCCCCTGGCTTTTTCCATTTTCTTACATATTCCCGGTCTCTCCGACTACTTCAATTATTTTCCACGTACTCCTGACTGTGTCTCCGTGATCTTGACGCAGTTCCCCTGGATTGTACAGCCTTTTTATTTATCCTTTTATTGTCTTACTTCCACTATATAAATTCCACCTGTACCATAATTTACAAGAATGAATTGGTATCCCGTTTCGCCCCTGATTCCGTATGCCATCCTGAGCCTTCTTCGTTGCTCATGCTTGCCTCCATCTATGCTCTTGTCTTGTCCATCGTCATCCACATCGCACTCTTCGCATTATGTCTCACTATCGTCCCCGTCTCCGCTCGCTGGCCTACAGCCAACACATCTTATTCCCCTTTCCATCCCTTGCCCACCGATCCCTGCCATTCGAGCTCTGAGCTTGGATTGACTCACTCGCCTTACTATAGTCTTGCGGTCCTCGTAGTTGCTAGCTTGGTATTTTATTTATCAGCTCACGCTCTCAGACGCACCGTCAGCGTATCACTTTATTGAGTCTCGGTAAGTATAATTTGAACATCTGGAGCAGGAGATAGACCGACATGAAGCAGAGGGAAAAAAGATCAAAGGCTTCGAAGTAGGAGGGTGGAAGAGCGTGTCGAATACACAAGTTCTAGGCTTGTCCGGGTGCGAAGGCGGACTGTATGAGGAAGCAAGGCCCAGTTCTGAGTCTCTTGGATGCCAGAGAGGCTAGGAGAAGCGGCTGGAAGCGTAGGAGCCTGTGATTCGAGGTAAAAGTAAAAACGAAGAGTGTCGACCAAATAAGGCCTCGCGTCCGGTGATAGCCGCTTGCACCGCCACACACGGGCATCAAGAGTGCGGTAAGATCAACATCAAGAAGATAAAAGGAGGTGCGCGCAGATATAAAGTGCTTTGAGGATTAGTACCTTCGAGGTACTAATTTAAGGTGAACAGAAAAGCACTTATTCCCAAAGCACCAGATATTAGTGCCGAAATTGGAAAATTAGTACCTAGGTACTAATATGTAGTGCTTTTACTGCTTACAGTAGAAGGCGGCACCACACTGCTTACTCAAACAGTCTGCGAGGAATTTCTCGACCCATACAGGGCGGTTTCACGCGTGGAAGGCACGTATTGCAGGGCCAGTAAGCATTGCGAGCAGTATTGCGCCAGAAATAAGGGAGAAGAGCGGCGGGGACAAGCAGAACAACCTCAATACTGGCCGCTATGCTGGCGGCCAGGTTCCCAAACGGCAAAGCAGACTTCAGTGCACCTCGGGACATTGAGGTTTCTATATTTCGGAATGGGCATCTCATTTGATGCGGGTACAGTAGAAGGAAAGGGCGGTCCAATTTCTCTACTTTATTTATCAGATTGGTGTCTCACACCGAGGCCATGAAGTCGAGCAATCGGTACATGTAGTACAGCACGATAAGGCCTGTAAGCGGCTTGATAAAAGCGCGCAGCACCGCATACACAGCTATGGAAATGAGGAGTACATAGATGAGGGCGACAGCGAGGTAAGGGTGGTACCAGCGGAGGTCGGCGAATGGTGGTGGAGCCGGCAACGAGAGTGACACGGGGTCCTGAGAATGGGCAGGGTCCTTGGGTGCGGGGAGCTCGGTCGCGCCGGGTGGATGCGTGGCGTGGTCAGCGACGGGTATGTAGCCGGTCCTGGCGGCGCGCTCGCGACATCCTTCATTTTTCTGTGGATGGATCACATATTTCCCATGTTGACAAGAAGTATAAAAGCTATGGAAAGACCACCGGATTCACCCAGTCAGAACTTCAGTCTCTTAAAAGGGAATACAAAAGCCATAGGATGTTGCCACCAGATGTAGTTAGAGAAATTAAGACTGAACTCAATATATAAATTTTTCCTCTGTCATTTTGGCTTGATTTTAATTGATTTTTTTTTTCAACCATCCGAAATTTGAAACTGTGACGCGTGATGTCACGCGTTACAGTAACGGCTGACTAAAGGTGCTGGGTTCCCACGTCCTCCACCTTACTGTGTGGTGCAACTCGACATCCAGCCGGACGATATTTTGCGAGTGTAGGTAAGCTAAACCTTGCGCAGTTTCAAAGAGGCTAGAGCTAGGTCACATGTCAGTGATGATTAGGTACAATCATGAGGTGTTACTCACAAGTTGATTAACCCGCCTGTTGGAAAATGTGCTGCTCTGATTTTTTACAAAGTCTTTCATATATGGTGTTACGATGCAAGCTGGATAGCCCTCAAAAGGATTCATCGTCGAGATCAAGAAATGGTAAAATGTAAATATGTTTGAGATGAACCCAAGTGAGAACTTCCTGCTACAGACTCTGTAGATTTGTTAAGCTGGGATTGAAAGTGACGAATGGCATCAGGCATACTTTTGAAGATTCCAACATCTCGCTTGGCTCCGGCCGATACACTTGCAAGCGTTTCAGAACAATATCCTGCTTTTTGTATCTCCCAAGAAAAATATCTGCATACCCTCCTCGGCTAGAGGGGGGGGAGGGGGGGGGGGGGGGGGGGGGGGGGGGGGGGGGGGGGGGCTGGAGGCGGGTCTTATTGCACTTTTCCGACCCCCACTACCCTATTAGTCGATGTCTCGGCCTTCTCCGGCGGGTACCTCTTGGATTCAATACTTTTCCATGAGATTGATTGTCTTCCTGATTCGCCGCTGTAAGAAGAAACGGGCGCGCGCGGGCTATCTCACGGTTCAACCGTGGGATCTGCTCGATTTGATGCTGTGTACCGTGTATTTGGCCCTTCCATTGATCACTCCAGTCATATCATTTACTACCATGAAGAGCCCTCTGCTACACTGGCCATACGACTCGCTCTTGCATGAGGAGGACCAGGGCTACCCCAGTCAAAGTGTATCGCCTTCGGCTAACTTCGGTCTTCGCCCTGGGGCCTTGAATGGGGCCGCGCTACTTTGGCATCCCGCCGAGTTGGTTGAGTACGATCTGTTGCGCTGCGGGGAAGAATACAAGTTTGAGTGGGTTGTGGGGATTTTTTGGGTTGACCACATCAGGAAAAACCTCCTTTGGAAAATTGCCTCCAATTTGGGGCAATTTCCTTCCTGCTTTCCAAACCAGGCCAATCGGAGGAAATCGAGGGAAATATCCTCTATTTCCTTGATTGGTTTAATATCCTTGTCATTGCAGAAATTTCTCACTGTCACAGTGTCACTGTTGACAGGATACTGTTCCCACACTTTCGTTGCCGAAATGCCGAGGATCGATTTTTGGTCCCACACCTGCAAACCTCGAATTCAAGCTGGGAGAAACCACTCTGGCCATTACACAAAGTGGACAAAAAGAATGACCAATTGGTTTTTGGATCAGTTCCCAATGAAATCTATGTATTTTGACATGAAGTCAAATCTCACGTTGTTCAGACGGCCGAGCCCAGAACATTGATGACATCAGAATCCGTTGATGCGCCATCAAAATCGTCGAACCAGGGAAATCGCATTTTTTTCAGCATGAGCAGTGATTATTTTCAGGAAAATCTAGATCGGCCAAATTGCAGCCCTTCGTCTCCCCATCACTTTCAGACGTTGAACCATGCAAAAATATTCAGGCGTTCGGGCGCTATACGGCCCACAAAGTGGCCATTTTTGGCCAAATTTTGGCCAAATCCGGCCAAAATAGCCGTTTTGCGGGCCCCGTAGTGTCTTATTGCCTGTATATTTTTGTATAGTTCAACTTGTGAAACTGATTGGGATCCCTCAAACTTCAAGTTAAAGCAGGGTAATAGGCCCCGAGGTAGCGCAGGGGAATCAAGCTCTCAAGGGACTGGGATTGCGTTAGGCAAGGGTGAAGATCCCTCGCAACTGTCCCTCCTTATATACAGTGTTCGGTCCGGTAACTAAACTAATACACTGACGCGTTAAGTCACCGATTGCAACACACCCCCATGACGTGACGCGTCTGCGACCTGAGACCAAGCAACTGAACCATTGTTTTGACTTTCGCGCGTCCCATCGATTTCGTGAGGATATCCGCGGGCCGCTACCAGGCGGTTCTTTTGAACGGCATAGACTCAGCGTCGACCACTACTCCATCAGCTTTGCCGGGTCATCGTCTTGACTTCGTTTTCGAAAAGGTCGACTCGTCGCAATGCACTCCTTCAAGGCAGCTATCTGAATTCCTGGAAGCTCAGTGGGCAAGGAAAACTTATTAGAGCATCACCTGACATCTGTGAGCAATCTGCGAGAGCCGCGAGACCTCGACACGGCAAACTTGCGCATGCTCACATGTCGTCTGCTTACTTCAAGTCGCAACTTGAGGCAGCTCACCTGTCCTCAGCTCTGGCTTTCTGGAAACATGATGGCTGGGCATCCTCGTCAATATTTTAAGCTCTGCGATCTGTGTATGCATGGCTTCGTTCGCCACTGAGTCTGCCCGTTTACATTTGATCTCGTATAACACTCAAGTTATTTAGCGGGGCATTGGCCGGGGAAGCTGGATTCAAACACCGTAGGCTGGAATTAAATAGTCCACGCAGAGCAAGTTTTAAGCCCCAGTTAGAGGCTTGTTGTCCTTGAAAATATAGCTATGAAAACTTACCTCAGCCTGAGAACGGGTTAAGAGGTGTCCAAAGTCCTATATTATTTTATTTGAAGTGATTTGAGCACGAAATGAGCCCAGACTGCCCCGCTCATTCTTTTTTTTGCCGCCACTGTAAGAGGGTCAGTAATTTTTGTGATCATGTTAACTTACCACAGTTCCCACCGGTCGGATTTTGAGAGTCAGTAACCCGTTAAATTAGTCCCCGGAATATTTTCAACGAAGAATATTCAGCTGTCAAAGCCACTGGTTGTTGGCCCGAGACAGATCCAGTCCGACAAGCCCAAGGGTCCTTGAGACTGAGACGCGGCGAACAGAATGAAACTAGAATGCACCTGACCAATGCCGATTCAAATGTCTATATACGAACGCCATGACAGTTCTCAGCACAGCCATCGCTTTTTGGATCCTCAGAGAATTGGGGGAGCTTGCGACCCCAATTAATGCGCTGACCACCCTTAGCAGAGAATTCCACGATTTCACCCAGGATCACTTCTATGAGCTCGACGATTTGCCGAGTCTGGAAGATTTTGGAATAGCAATAGTGAAGGCATGCCCCGGAAGAAAATTTATCCCCCGACGAACCGTATAATATTTCGGCATTTGGGCAGTTCTCAATTTACAGCTCTTTGCGGAACTTAGGGCGCAGCTGGTTTATTTTTTTTGGTCAAATTTTACCAGAATGCTTATTGCGGGGCTCATTTCTGAACCGTTTGCATTGGGAGTAGGCTCATTCGATTCGCACTGAAATTCCGCAGGGCATGACATGTTAGAATTTTTTCTGGTCACCTCGAGATGATTTAGTGAGTCAGGTTTGAGTGTTTCTGGACGTCTGGATGCAGAACATGTGCCATATTACGTACCTGTAGTACTCGGATTGACCTAAATTTTTATACGATGTACCTGGATGTATTCCGGAGGGCAGAGAACACCGGGATAGTGAATATGACCTTATACTTCAAATGTGGAGCTGGCAGGATTTGGCAATGAAAATTGGCTCACCATAAACAATACATGTGAAGTACGCATCACATTGACTATCTCGGTGTTTTCTGCCCTCCGAATACATCTGGGTACATCATATAAAAATTTCAGGTGAATCCGAGCACTACAGGTAATATGGCACATGTTCTGCACCCAGACATCCAGAAACACTCGAACCTGACTCACTAAATCATCTCGAGGGTGACCAGAAAAAATCCTAACTCCACTGCGACCTCGTCCTTGCTTGGTTTGCCTTACCCTCCGATTCCCCCTTCATCGCCAGCCGCGTCCATCGTCAGCATGTCCCTCGACCAGGAAAAATCTTACTGCGGCGGACTACGCGATGTTTGCTGAGAGCGAACATCACCTCGCCCACTTGAACATGGAGGCCGGCGAAATCGACCAGGACGCTGAGGGTGAGGACGAGCACATGGAGGAGGTGGAGTTCAACACCCAGAAGCCGTAAGTTGTGGCGAGCCTCAACTTGGAGGGCGTATGTGGCGGGCCACTGCAGCTTCCCTTGCAACTGCCATGTGCATAACTCGCCATCTGGAGTGTATTCAAAAATTCTGAAGAGACAGAAATCAAGAAGGGGAAGAGTAGATCCCCACTTTTCTTTCAAGTTTCTGTAACCAACTCAAATTGAAAGAATCTAGGCAAAAAGAAAAAAAATTCAAACTCCGCGCACAGCCCAAGTGCCTCAAACGAGTTTGTACCAGTCTGCCTACGGCACAGTGCTTGCACTGAGATTTGCCGTCCCTGGGCAGACTGGTGACGAGTCTAGTTGACCGGTATGAATCCATCAAGGCCATGGGCGATGCGGATCATGCCCGAGTAAGTTTCCGCTATTTCTCTCAGTCATGTGGTTAATCTCCCGATTGGCGCTCTCATTGCCGAGCTCGATGCGGACTTCGGGTACGATTTGGACTCTGAGTCAGACTCGGACTCGGACACTTAATAGGGTGTTGCAAACATCTCGATTTGAAGCCCACCTCCGCCCCAACTCCGTCCACAACTTGACCCCAACTTTGAGCGAGTTGGGGTCAAGTTGAGGCAGGAGTTGAGAACAAAAAATAAGTTCAGTTCGGCGATCGAACGCCTCTGAACTGCCGAGATATCGAAATGGTTTTTTGGGTCACGCGTCATAGGTTCATGAGCTCGTCCTGTGTTACCGCGAAAGATGCCACAAACGCTGCCCCAACAGGTTTGTCTGGATGGGCACACGCGATGTGTGCAGGAAAGTCGTAGAACCAGAATGTTGCGCTCTTCTAAGTGCAAGTATTTACAGTATTTTTCCTTTCCGCCTGCTTTAGTTTTTTTGTTTCTTCTCGTAAGTCCGCCCTCATACCTTCTAGCGCCCACCGGGTTTCGGATAATTCTTGCTCAGTGAGTGCGAGTCGGTCCAATAAGCAGTTGGATAACGATATCGCATTCGCGGATTGACGACGAAGATTGGCCATCTCCATCTGCAGTCGCTCAATGAAATCCTGGTGGGGGTCACTGGAGCCGGCCATACTGTATCAGACCACGCATCGACAGTCCCAAAGTCACTCTTACTCGTACACTTGGACAGAATTCTGTCCTTCGAGCCCATCGACGAGGTCCTTTCACAGATCGGCCCGGCGGAGCCTGCATCATCACCAATGTCCGTTGAGGACATCATGGGGGGTAACGGGATTGGCGGTGTCGACACAGTGTCGGTGTGGTCGATGGCAACGCCAACGGGAACAGGCGCGTCTTGGCCAGAATGCCCTCGTCGGAGCTTTAGGGACCGTCCCTCCTCCGTTCCGTGATCTTAATTGCAGCGGAGGTCTTTTCGACGCTTGCGAGGGCGTTTTGTTCCCGGTGAAGCGCTGAATTTACAGTCCAGTACGAACCCTGTTGCCGGTCTCGGATGGCGTTCGAAGAGCCGATTGAGAGAAGCTGGTGGCGTACGGACCCCTGATACGATCAGTACAATGTCAATATTTGCAGTATAATGAGCGCACTTTCCAGTTTGTGTTGGTCGTTCGGTAGTAGGCAAACTTTTCCTCCATTGCAGCGTATATCTCCCAAGTAGTGAGACGTTTATGCGCACTTCCCGACAGGGCGCAACGTAAAATAACTTCAAGGGTATGCTGAGGTCTACCCTGGGTGTCAGGTAAGCACGCGAGAGATTCGAGGGCGAAGGGGTCGGAGGCGTCTGAGGTCTGGGACGACTCGTAGTCGACGGGAGACCTCGTGGTGGGAGCGAGTTCGGGGGCTATCGTTGTGGTACAGTGCACAGCACCACTTCTCTTCACGTGTTTTTCGTGGTCAAATAATTTTTTGTAAATTGTTTCTGATTTTCTGAGCCACGAAACCGGCCAAAAGAATGCGATTGAGCACAAAAACTCGTTTTTTTCCCGCGGTGTTCACTTTTTCGAGCTCTGAAAAAATAAAAGTAGCTTGAAATTCATTTCTGAGCAAGGTGGGAGTTTTAGCAGCTCCAAAAGTCTCATGAATATGTTTTCTGATATTCGTAACCACCCTTGGACCCTTCCTGACCGTGCCCTCAACGTGCACTCGGCAGGCTCCGGGTGACACGTGATTTCTAACCCTACCGGATATGGGAATTTGATGCCATCATTAGGGTTTGTTTCACTTTTTCAGTGGTGAAAAAGTATTGGAACGACTTGACAAGCACAACGGGGATTCTTTACCATGCAATCCAGTGTTTCCAAGTGTTTTTGCACCCACCTATGCTGTGGGCATAATGTAGTTTTTGACTTGAAAGTTTTGACATGTTTACTGCCAAATGCGGAACCGTGATGTGATGCCGCGCACTGTAGTAGTGCGCCAAGAGCGGAATCGGTGTGTGGGGCCTCGATCAACCCACGACCCGATCATGTTGTGGTCACATCGTAGAAGTGGGTATCACATCCCACTTCACCTTCTTCCGCTTCACGCATAAAATGTTTGCGTTCAGCCTTCTGGGCTTCCGCAGATAGTTGCGAGAAGCCAGGAGTTATGGCAATAATTGCATCAGCATATTCTTCTGCGTGCGCGGCGCGTTGAGCCGCAGAGAAATCCATAACCTAGCCCAAAATGGTATTGAAATTCGGACATCTGGGATATAATGAGACCCACGCAAAGAAGCATTTTCCGGTTGAAGCGAGATCCTGCGTGCTTTATTACCGACTCGAAGATGTGGGCAAAAGTGGGGCCGATGATGTGCGGTATCTCGATGATTTATCCACGAGTAGAGAACAGGGGTCCATTCGTTCGAGGTCATACTGTATGCACAAGTTGCGAGCAGTGTGCCCATTTGGAAAAATGTAAGGTCTCCATCGATTACGAACCCATCCCCCTGGAATTACATCCGTCATTGCCATTCCTTCTGCCCCTGGCTTATTTCGAGTTGCCTCATGTATTTCCACACCCGGCTCTTTCGCTGTTAATTCAATTTACTTGATCTCCCTCTTTCCTTGTGCACATACACGATGCTTCTCTCTGGTCGCGGTTGCCTCACAAACGTTTTCGCTATTTTGACGCAGCCCTGAGTTCCATAAAAGCAAGCAAGTTATCTTCGCTGAGTTCGTCCACTTTCCCCCTTCCCTTCGTCTTTCTCCCCTGCATTCGTCATACCCATCTCATTCACCTTTTCCAACATGCCACTGTCTCGTCTTATGACCCATCGTACTCATGCATCTGGCTCGACTCTGGCTCATCTGAGGGCGTCTCCTCTGATCCGTCGCTGGAATGCCTTCCTTTGAAGCACAATTATTTCTTGAAACGGTTTGCGTGAGTCCGCGAATCTCTCCACAACAGGGCCCAGCGTTGGCATTGACTGGGGTCAAATCACTTTGACCCAGGGGTCAAACGGAGAACAACTTCAAAATATGCGGAGATTCGCATATATTCTACAACTATGGGTAAGTAGAGAAATATTTTGAGTAGTTTGATGAACTCGGATAAACGGTTAGGTCATAAGACAGGTGCCAAGTTTGCTTGACCCCAGTCAATCCAAACACTGACGGGGCCAGTACCTGTGCGGAAATAATTAGGTGAAATAATTAGGGGGTTGCTAGAAAGTCAACTCCGTCGTAGAGGGAACCAACCAGGTGTCCTATGGTTTAAATTCATATATTCCTGAAATCACTCAAGCTTCAGGTCACCATTTTATTGAGGCAATTCGAAAAGCGCCAATGTACATGCTCCCCGTCGCCTATTCTTCCTCTGGTCGTCTCTGACTCTTCCGCCACTTTAGAGAAGGAGGTCATCAGCCTCTGCGTATGAGTTAGAACATGCGTACATACCTTCTTAATCCGTGCGATGCATACATCTGCCGCCGTTAACACGAGATTCTCTCTGTTATTGATTTCTAGCCTCCTGGTCTGGGTCTGTGTAAGTAGCATTTCCTTCGCCACGACTTGTTCAAGCTGAATAATTCTTAAATCTGCAGCGGTGGCAACACTGGTGCGGCCGTGGTTCTCGTGGATGCCATATTGCTGGAATCGCCTTGAAGATCAGGCAAGTTCTCGGCTTCCAGCTCTACCTCGGCCTGCCAATATTACCTCATCCATGTTTGAGAATCCCCAACTGTACAGCTCTATTGTGCCAGGTCACGCTTTTCAAAATAGCAGCCATTTGAATGCACCACTATTGTGTCACGTCATGCTTTTCAAAATGCCAGCCATTTGAAATTGAATGCATCTCTATTGCATCAGGTCATGCTTTTCAAAATGCCCACCATTTGAATGCATCTCTATTGCATCAGGTCACGCTTTTCAAAATGCCAGCCCTTCAGAAAAACAGGTGCATGTAGATGGTAAGGCAAATAGAATGCGTGACGAGAATTCAAACTCCGAAGATTAGTATAAGCAGATAACCCGATCCGACCCCCGCGGTAACAACAGGACTATACTATACCAGGGTTTTGGAATGACGGCGATATCTTAATCGCATGGTGAACTACGGCGAGGTCTGTATACAAACCCGGACTATTGAATGCAATTGGGCCACATCCCTCAAGTGTTTCTCAGTTAAATTTTCTCCAAACTAACGAGAAGCTTCCGTGGAAGCCTAGAACCCATTTTAACACTCCTCAAAATATGTGGAATATGCAGGAGGCGCTGAATGGAAGAGGAGTCCTGAAACTGCTGGTTTCTGGGTTCATTTTCCCACCCCGCGAGTTCTCTCGTCCCATCCCTCGAGGGTTTCTGGGTTAAATTTTCTGAAAACTCACTATATGCTTCATTGGAATCCCATGATCCACTGAACACTTCTCAAAATATGTGAAATATGCAAGAGGCGCCGAATGTCCTGCACGAGGTTGAACTCGCTTTTTCCCATGCCGCGAGTTTTCTCATCCCATCCCTCGAGTGTTTCTGGGTTAATTTTTTTGAAAACCCACTATAGACTTCATTGAAATCCCATGATCCACTTAAACACTTCTCAAAATATGTGGAATATATGCAAGAGGCGCCAAATGTCCTGCACGAGGTTAAACTCGCTTTTTCCCATGCCGCGAGTTTTCTCATCCCATCCCTCGAGTGTTTCTGGGTTAAATTTTCTGAAAACTCACTATAGGCTTCATTGAAATCCCATGATCCACTTGAACACTTCTCAAAATATGTGGAATATGCAAGAGGCACCGAATGTCCTGCACGAGGTTGATCAGTTTCTATTTATAACCTTTCAACTGGTGACCAGCCATCCTTCTAACTCTCACAGACGAGGAGCTGTGGCGTTCACTTTGTCGTACCCGTCTGGGCATTCCTGCTGGCAGGGAAATTTCGACACCCGAGTTGCAGGTGACGCAAATTTTTGCTTTTTTTTTTTTGTAAGGTAGGCGCAGTCCGCATCCATCGAGTCACATGGACATATGTGTGACGCCGCCATCTCGCTCTTATAGCTCCATCCAGCCGCGTCGAGGGTGTTGTCAAATCCGATTCAAGTTCATCCGGCCAGCGGCTAGCCTGTCATGCTGAGAAAGAGAAAGACTGTGTCTTCTGGAAAAAAATGTAAATTGTTGCTTGTAGTTGGATTGGCCATTTCCTGTAGTGCAGTTAGTAGATACAAAGTGATTCAGGATGCCTTTTCTTTTACCTGTGCAATTATGGCAGCCAAGTCGTTAACATAGTATGTCATACCACAGTTGCAGCGACCGAATCTCCAGCGGGTCTTTGGGCGCGAACGCGCCGGCCACCTCGACCACGGGCGTGAGTGCCATCGGCACGTCGTTTTCGCTCGACTTTGGCGACTCGGACGTCGGATGTGAGGACCTGCAGTGCGGAAACAGCAAGGAACGAGATGAAGGCGCCGGCGAACCCGAGGCGGAAGGCACAGACCGTTTGAAACCTTCGATGAAAGGATGCGCCAAAGTTAGTGAGTCGACGTACTCGAGCTTCATCACCAGCTTTTGTCTCCGCGACTCCACCGTTCCCGCCCTACATCATTAGAATCCTCAATGAAATGATGCACTTGAAGGTATTCCGGAGGGCAGCAAATACCGGGATGGTGACTTAAATGTATCATACATGTTGGCAGGCAGGATATCAGGTGAATTTCCCTAACAACTATACATTCGAAGTTAGAGTCATATTCACTATCCCGGTATTTGGTGCCCTCTGGAATACCTTTAAGTGCATCATTTCAAAAATCTAGGTCAATCAGAGGACTACAGCTACTGTGGGACATGTTTTGCACTCAGAAGTTCAAAAACACCGAAATCCGACCTAGTAAATGATTTAGAAGTGCTCACCAAGAATCGTAGGATGCCATGCCCTGCGCATTTTCCATACAAATTGAATGAGCCTACTCCTGAAACAAACCATTGAGAATTGAGCTCACAATGACTGTTCTCATGAAAATTGACCAACAAAAAAAAAAAATGGAAGAGAATCCACCGCCACACGTAGTCTCTTATAAACAGACGCTACAACAATAGAGTGCTCGTACCTCGCATGTTGTAGTCTGTCAAAAAGGTTGATGCATCGATCGCTGGCCGCATTATTACAAATCACATAAACAATTCGGATGCTGGTATGCATTCCAGAACAAGTTTTTCCACAAATATGAAGCCACATTAGTATTTATTAGCATAAATTGAGCAACTTTCTCACCTAACTCGCGGCGGCAGAGTCAAAGAACCAGGAGTTTGAACTTTGATGGCTCAACAGATGACAAATCCTGACATAATCTGCTCTTTCTATTCCGCGAGAATGGAAGTTGAGGAATAAAAATTTGAAGACATATTTGGGGTCAGGCATGGATTTAAACATCCTTTCTCTCTCAAAGTTTGAGGATGGGGGTCCTGGAAGTGCTAAATAGGCATGGCAAAAGTTCAAACTCCGACGATTATATAATAACGTGGCCACCAAACACGGTGGCGCGGTTAACAACAGACTACGCCACACGAGGACCCATATTTATAAAAAAGTTTTCCTCTTAAAACCTAACGTTCGGACGCCTGGCGCAGTGCCGACCGCATCAAGAAGACACATTCCGTGGTCGCCCCTAATTTAACTTCGACTTTTGAAAACTCCTTGCGAGAGCTTTTTTCACGATATGCAATTTTCACTCGTTGGAAATTGTATTCAAACCCGGCCGCATATGGCTCCTCCATAGAGACACCACCAGATTTGGATGCGCAGGCCGACCAAGCCGCGTGATTTCTCAAGCATGAGTGAGTTCCAAGCCCTGGGGTAGATGAACCAAAAGCGGACTTTAAAAGCTTCAGACGGGCTTAACTTTAAAAAGAGAGAGAAAACACAAAAAGCACAGCTTTTCTGATAAGCCATGTGAAAAAGTCACGAGCCGTTTCTCACGGTCTCTCCCGTGCGCGGGCAAACTCAGAATCCGCCGTGTGCGGGCGAGCTCTGTATCCACCGTGTGTGCAGCCCTCTCTGTGGCGAAGATACAGGTCCGATTAAACTTTATGTACATATGAATATAGATATGTTCTTAAATTACTCAAATGAGGAGCCCACAACAAGCTGTCGCCCGGTCGTAAAGCTTGTTACCAATGATCTTGGTGACGTGTCCTTTCTGGAATCAGAGCATGCCTGGGTGCTTGTTTAAACCTGCTGGGAAATGGTCCCATGCTCAATGACATTGGAATGGATGGCCAAAGGAACTATCACTGGCAGATCCCTGTCTATGTTTTGTCAGCAGATCTGCGCCAATCTACTGTTCATGATTCTCTCCCACCATCATGACGTGCTGGTCCTCCTCTCAGCACCCCTCATGTGTGCTCTCAGTGCATTTCCTCTGGATGATGATATTGTGGCCCATATCATGACCTTTTGCTCCACCTTTGGTAGTCTTCATTCAGCTACTCTTGTCTGCCACACATTTCACCGTGCCTTCAGTGCCCACCCCAAGGCAGGTGGCTGTTTGCTTGTGTTGAGCCACTAATCTTTGTTTTGACCCAGTCCATAACATATGCCGTAGCATATAATATTGTTGGACCTGTGCTACCCCAGGCCTTGCGGCTCTTACGGTATCCGTATCCAAACGATAAGGCCGGCGCCGCTATAGACCCCATCATCCTTGCCACCAATTGCCCTGAAGAACATGATACTGCCAGTTTGATAACTGCAAAAGAAAAAATCCTCCTCCAACTCGACTCTGAGTTGGTTGAGGCACTTGAGAATCTATATAGTTCATTGTGCGTCCCATTCTGTGGCCTTGGATGTGAACTGACCGTAATTAGGTTTTAAAGACCGGAATTCACAGACGAGTGTCTTGAATTGGGAGGAATCCCACCGCTTTCGCCGCTCAATGTATCGCATTATGCTGTACTGCGAGCTATTCAATGGCAGCCGCTGGAACCTGGATGAAATTGACATCCTGGACGAGGAGATATTTAACCGCATTTGGAGCCAGCGCACTGCGGTCCTCGACACCTACCCGCTGGACGAGATTTTGGAAATCTATTCCTCCGTCCATTTTCTCAGGGGCATGATAGAGAAGCTAATGGTGAATGAGCTAATGCAAACAGAGGATGAAGGTGGGTCCCCCTGAGACTTCATTGAGCAGACATCACGTAACGCAAAGATTTGTACTTGGAGATCCTTCTGTCCGCTGGCCCTGACGGTGTTTGGGAGGCCTGGGAAGCCAGCGATTACAATGTACTTGCTCAATACCTGGGCTTCGGAGACGGTGAGCCTCACATTATTTATTATTTATGACTGCTGACTCAGCAATCTTCTTGCCGCAGACATGCTTGTTGCCGACAACAAGCTCTTCTCTGGTTACTTCTTGCACGCCTTTAAAGGGGTATGGGAAAATCGGCAGGTATGTCTCTCCCTAGGCCGGAGGAACTGTTTTAACTCGCATTTTTCTCAGTTTTCAGAGGACGATGGCAGAACCTTGGCGCCGGCCGGTCGTGCCGCTCAACATAACCCATCACTATGGATTTTGGATTCTGTGAATGGAGGAGAGGAATGAGGTTGGGCATTTCTCTTCTTTGCTTGACAGGTTTCTATTGGGACAACCAGACTCTAGTCTTAGCTAGTGACACATCGGGATAGTTGGCAATCCAAATGTTTAGGATGGGATGTATGCATAAAAGCATTGAACCTCGAGCGACCTTGAATTCAGAGTCAATTGGAGTCAAAACCATGTTGCCTCATGATCTGCTAAAACTGTACAGCTGTGACACAGACAGCCAGCCCCGGCAATGCGCGGGTTGAGGTAAACATCCCAGTGGCGGTGACCGGATATAACACTGTCGGACCGGCTTGCATAATCTGTGCGCGTGGTTTCGAACCCAGCGGGTGACGGTTTCTTTTCTCTCCTTTTCTGGTGAACCCAACATGATCACCACATAAAGGCGACAAACACCGTTCCCAACCATTTGAGTCAGCTCTTTAATTTGTGTACATTATGAGTTGCTGTATTCGAAGAGTGTTGTCAGTGGACAGCAGCCTCATTTACGGTTCACATCGCAAATGGAGAAACAAATTGGCATCAGGCAAACTTTGAGTTCAATGAAATGGTGGAAAGAATGGGCAGCAAAGTGTGTGTGGCTATGTTTCAAACATGTAATAATATTGGTTTGAGAGCGGCTGTTGCAGATCAAGTCACACACAGGCAGACAAAATCTTGACATTGGTAAAACTATGCAGGGAGCTTCTCAATACACACATCTTCTGCTCCCAATCGTGTTTTGAGCTCCCGTAAATTTGTTGGCAAGACTGGCCGGTCATCCCTTCGTGGGAATCATCCTGTTCTTGGTCTTGTCAACATTTCCTTCAAGTTTGGTCCTTCTTTTCTTTCTTATGGCTCAAGAGTCAAGAAATTCCATAATGTGCTGCACATTATTCCCTGGTGAAGAAGAAATCACGGTACTTGTTTCCAATTATAATACATAATTGCGAGTATCCCCACGCTACGTGATGGCCACACCCTACAAGTCAATTTATGTAAAAGGGGTTGAGTTTAATCAAATTCCGTGTACACGCTGAGTTGCCTGCACGTAGGTCGGCGGGGAGGCAGTAAATGAAGAGGCAGTGTCCGATGTCACTGGAAATTGAGGACAAAATGATTTAAAGGAAGAGCAAGAGCAGAGGAAAAACGAGATGGATATATGGGGGAGTAGCACAGCCGAGGAGCCTTTTGCTTAAAGAACGGTTAACGTTCCTTGGTTTGCGAAAATAAACGGCGAGCCTTTCCGTTGTGAAGAATGAGTTTGCCGTCACTCCCACTCGCTTCACACTGCGTCACTCGAGCGGCGAAATTGGTTGCTCTTGTCCATTGGGCTTGAACCATGTCCTCCGGGCAGCGCACCCAAAAATTAACCAGGAGAACGTTCGATGGCTGGATGGGGCGGGGAGAGTAGGGAAGGCGTATGAGGAGGGATATCTTGATAAATTCGGCCGCGGTCAGAGATCATTTCTCAGACGATAGGAAAGTCACCACTGTTTGCGAGAGCGAATTCATAACCAAGCTAGAGCACTTTGATCCCCGCCTCTGTAATTACACGTCCAACTGGAATATAAGTACATATATTTATGATAAATTATTGGTTTGATGCCATTGTACGCGAACGGAACTCTTTGAAATTACTTGTCAGAGATCTTGCATTGCATTCCAAGGTGAATATTCACAGTCAGAGAACAAAAATGAGGGTGTCGCAATGCGAAGATGTTGAGACCTATCAAGGCGATGTAGGAAGCGAACAAAGAAGCATGTAAACAGAGAGGCTCGGAAATGCACTCTGATGGTCATGACCAGGGAACAGGGTAGAACAGTGGCATATGCAGCATATGTGATGATGTTGAAGATCTGAGATGAACTGTCGAATTGGTCCAGAACTGGAATTGGAGAGCCGTCCATGGAAATGAATGAGCCAAGCAAAAGCACTGCTGGGAATACGGATCAATAAAGTGGATCACTGGAGAAACCTGAGAAGCAAACGCTGAATGTCGAAAATTTCGCGAGCAAGGGAACACGAGGCCGATATTAGATCGAACTGGTAAATCGGTCGCCAGAGAAAATAGATCAAGGAAATCTAAAAAAGTTACGGAGCTCGGTTTAGAACAGCCAATTGTCAAAGGAAAGCGGCTGCACCCTAATTCGCACACATGGAAGTTCGTAACGGGGATCATGGTAAGCAGGCAAACTTGGAGATGAACAGTTGCAGCGGTGCAAGGAAAGGATTTGAGCTGTAAAGAAAACAATAGCATCCAGCAGGTTTGCATGATTGATTGTGGGGCTGCAAGTAAATCGGCGCCAACCCGAAAACCAGGCGAAAAGTGCCGCTGGAATGAGTGTAATCCGTGTCAAAACGAGGCTACAGCCGGAGGCCGTCTCTAGAAAGTTGATGATGTTTATCTGTGAGTGTTAGCTGACGCGATCAAGGATGGGATATGATAGACAGGGAGATCAGATTATTGGAAAATTCTGGAATGAACATGATCGATGTTGGGAATGACAAGATGCTGACATGACACAACCAAGACAGCGGTCTGCAACTGACTAGATTGCCAACAAGTATGGAGGCAGCATGTACAGGGGATTGAATGCCAAAGTGGGTTGATGACAGATGAGATATGAATGAGGATGGGTTGATGAAGGATCTATGCCGGCTTGGTCTAAGAGATATTTAGGCTAGGGACCGAACCAGAAGACGAGGAAGGTTAGGGTCTGGAATTGCAAATAATTGGGCAGAGGGCAACAATTGCCAGAACAATTATCGATTGATTAATGGTCTTGAGGTCCTTGCGGATGAATGGACAACGAAAAAGAACACCCTGGAGTCACTGGAGAAAGAGCCGGAGGATGGAGGAGAGAAGGAAAGATAATATCGATTCGGAGAAGCGTCAGAGATCGCGGGGCAGAGCCGAGGAGCGATGCCATCAGACACGAACATGTATTCCTCCAGGCTTCAAGTACGCGGGCACGGGTACAAGTTCCCATCTCGCTGTTTTGGCCATAAGAAAGAACTTGCAATATTGATTGAATCCTGAGTGCACAGGGGGGTCCGGAATTGAGCTAGAAGCCCGGGTGGAGGCCAGAGTTGTGGGAGGAGGAGGGAGAAAGCAAGAAGAAGAGTGTGCTTCAAACTCAAAGGTCTTGGGCGCAAACCTGCTCAGAATTTTGCTGGCACTCCAGCAAGCAAGACGAAAGTGGAATCCGGTTGGTCTTTCCTGTGCTATGCCTTTTAAACCATCTGCACAATTCAATTGTATTTATTTAATGCAATTGATACGCTGCCGCGCCGTTGAGGTCACGCGGTTCAAAATGGGATCAGCCGCATCCCGAGCCCGCCTCTATTTGTTTAACGCAATTGATGCGCCGCCGCGCGCGCCGTTGAGGTCATGCGTTTCAAAATGGTGACTCCCGCTTGAGCGATGGTGACCCCAACGGAAAGCGGCACTCGCGCACCACAAAAAGCCCTTCACGTTCACATCTACTTCCTCGACTGCAAAACCGCGGGCCATGTCTCCCCAAACCTTCAAAGAAAGGTGTGAAAAGTGTGATACCATAATCCCTCATATCTAGCCAATATCGCTGAAAACATTACCATAATCATCATCATAGGATTATTACAGAATCTTGTGTCACTATCCTATTTCCTGCAGCTGCTGATATTTGGCGGAACATAATCACCTCCGATGCTGTGAAACCACGGATGTTTTAGCGCCTGTCCGGCGGTTAGTCGCGATGTGGGGCTAGAATGGCAGAGAAGAGAAACAAGATTATGGCCTTAAGGGATTGTTTAGGCTCAATATTTTCGTGCAGATACGGACGACCATGCTTACCAGAAGTCAATACACTCCAACCCTGAAAATCAATCAGCCCTTGAAGTATTTTGACCTTTGTCGACGAGAGATAGGGGCAATGGAAAGGGTGGAAACCTCTGATCAATTGTGTGAAGTATTGGAAAATGTATAACGACACGACTCATGAGAGAAGGATAAAGAGTACGACACCGGCACTCCATCGGTCTGCACTCTTACTGCACGCACTCGTTAGCAATCAAGCAGATATCCAACTGGAGTGACACACCGACGATATGTCAAATCCTTGTAGTCCAGGGCGAGAATCGCTTCCGGGGGGAGGTAGGAGATTGTTCCGCAAACACCGGGGTATTCGTCGTTAATCGTATTCTCATAGAAGGCCATGTCAAAATCGGCAATGCATATTGCTGGATACGGGCGAGACGAAGCAAATGTGAGAAGAATGTTCTCGGGCTATAAGATATTTTTAGACATGAAATGGCACCATCGAGGTATTTCACCTTGAGGTCTGTTAATACAAGTCAGAACCGTTATGCAGCGATGGAAAATGCCAAACCGCAGTGTGCTATGTCCAAAGAATGCAAGTACCGTATACCGTGCAGTATTTGCCACATGATGCATTTTGCCTCTAACTCGTGCAGGAGAATATGGGAGTCAATGTATTGACGTAGACTCGCGTGCTGTAGCTGGAAGAAGAGGAGGCTGCCGGCAGATGGGATGAGAAGGTAAGCAATAAGATAATGTAACATGTGCACTGACAAATAATCCTCGTTGTGCGCCATATCATAGAACTGGATGATATTGGGCTAAGAAAAATCGTAATCATTGAATGCAGTAAGGCTGAGAGAGTGTGGGATTACATGACCACTGATCATTTTCAGGATGCGGATCTCCTGGAAAATTCTGGCTTCCGTTCCTGTTTCTGTCAGACGAATGACCTTGCAGGCTGCTGGAACACCATCTGGCCTCGCGTTCAGTGAAATGGCGATCGAAAAGAAAGAGGAAGGCACAACTCCGAGCATCAACTGCTAAGTAAACTTCGGACGAGCCACGTCCCAGTACAACGGGGAGAACATAGTATCTACCCTGCAGCAGGATCACTTTAAGGTCGCACCATTGCGCTCGAAAAATTGCATACCCTTGGGAAGGAGGAAAGCACCGCATGAGGCATAGTTACGATGAAAGGGAGAGTCTAACGCAATCGTCAGTTCGTTTATTCCATACCAAGCTTTTACGTGCCCCAAGATTCCACCATCTTTCGAGCTCTTTCCTGTTTTGAAATTCCATCCAAACAAGTGCTCAAAAATACACCGTACCGAAAATTCGTAAAAATCAGCGGCTGCTACAGGATCTTGTGCAAGTCGCTTGGCTCTCTCATTATATTCGGGAAGTTTGGGAAAGGAGCTGCCTAAATCTACTGATGTGTCTCCAAAAACCACCTGAAAAATTGGACTATGAACACTGCTGGGGTTACACGTAAAAAAGAGAGGTGGCATTCCAAATAATCCCATATATCCTCGAATCTGATTCCGTGATGTTACTTTTGAAGCTGTTGATCCGGGGATTTTGGCAGATATTGATTACACATGCTGTAACAGATGAAGTACCAATCGTTCACTTTCACTAATAACTTGCAGCGTCTTCTCTTTCTCAAGCCTATGTGCAACCTGTAGTACAGTTTCATGTTTTATCTGGGTAATTTCTTGAGCCACTGTTTCAAATTTGTCCTGATGAACAAGTAAATATGTACGAAGATGTGCTGTTCGCCGTTGCAATATATTGAACATGACAAAAAGAAAAGATCGATGATATCTGATATCACGATTGTCCACGTCAAGAAGGTACTTTGCTTGAAGGTCAAAAGATAGTTTCACAGTCCGATTGCTCTCAAACCCACCATACCCATATGGGAACAAAGTAGGAAACATACCAGGAAACAGTGCAGGATTATCGTATTCAGGAACAGCAGCTTTGCCTGTGATGAAACACAAGATCTGGATTTTCCGGTTCAGATTGCATGTACATGTTTCGAAGACCATTCGCTTACGCCTTGTACGTATTTATTTGCGAGTATTCAGGATCAGACATACCCAGAGACTCTAAGAAAATCACTGTCTCGCCTGTGGAAGATGATTGAAGATCAGTTGCCGGATGGTTGCCCAATCCTGCTGATTCTTCTTCAAACACTCGACGTGTGTCACTAACAGAGTCGTGAATGACACGATCTTCAAGACCGGGCACTACGTCATGGTCCGAATAGAGGTCAAGATTCTCATGCAATAACGGAATCTGAGCGTAAAGAGGGTTGCAAGCTACAAATTTCAGCCAATGAAGAAAATTCCAAACCTTCTGTTTACGAACAGAGAATATAGGTTTCAAACAAGACTTCTTATACTTCTCTGGTCCTAAGAACACATCTGAGATACAACCGTTGATGTCTTCAGGTGTACGAGGAAGCACTCGAGCAGTGTTGACAATGTTCATTTTGTGAGCGCAAACATTGCCGTGGAAAACTTTGGGCTGTCGTTCATCGCTAGAATTGAATAAACGAACGACATGGGCTGTAGTTCGATAGACACAACAAACCATCTCTTCAATCCAGGTTAGATCTCTGAATTCCTCAGGCAGTTCACCGCGGTAAAGATCGTTTTTGAGTGCATATTTAGGCAAACGACTGATACTAAGTGATTTCAAATAATCTGCACATACTGATAGCAGAGGACCATCCTTCATACCTTTGCCATTGAGCATAAGACCGTTGAAGACTTTGAGGCTACATGGGAAGATAAAATGAAATTTCATACTATCAATGTTGCATCGAAGAAGTTCAAGTTTAGACAATGATAATAAGGAATCTGATGAAAGAGGTGAAATCTCCGTGACTTTAAAATCGTCCTGAGCCATCAGAATTCAATTTGCATGCCTACTGTTATTGGTCGAAGTCCGTTCCCTACTAAATCCTCTACAAATCATCTTCTTCGTTCCGTTCGCAAGCTCTAGTGAGCGGAGTCAGCTTCTTGAGAGCTGCGATGAAGGTCGATACTCGTTCCGTTCGATACGAGCGGTCGGGGAGGTGTACAACTCAAGCGGTGACTGGTGTGGTGCTCGAGACACTGTTTTATGTCGAGTGGTCCGTACAGCAACGGACAATCCGGGGGCGGCAGGTCGATGTTCAGCCAGGTGCAGCCCTGGGGACCTTTTTTTTCGTAGTCGGCGTACCCTGGTGAGCGGTACTTGCGTATCACTTAAGATGTGCTGGTAGTTTTAGATGGGAAAATTAGATGTCTTTATTCGTCCTGTCGTCTCGTATTTATAGGAAACCAACTGTCTAGCACTGCCTCCTACACATTCCTCACGTCCTTCTCCAACTTACCGCATCCTGTTCCCTAAATCGGGGTTTGGACTGTCGCCACATGCTTCCTGGGCTGTTTCCGTTCATCTTCTGCGACTCGAACGCAGTTCCCGCTCTGTTCCTGTGAGCGAGGGAGAATATCACCGTTTTGATCTGACCCGTGACTCCTGCACAGCCATGCCCGATATGGAGAGTTCCAGGCAGTCTGGTTTAACAATCAGAGCAGTACCCGGCGATTTCAAACAGACAGAACCGCTCAGAACAGTGCTGGGCATCATCTGCCAATTCACAGCATTTGATTTGCTCTCCATACCAAGTCACGCTTTTCTGGGTGTGAGAAACCGGCTATATTTGGCAGGGATAAGCAGGCACTTGACCGGTTTAAGCTTTTCGCTTCAAACCTTAACTGCGAGCCAGAATATCCCAGCCAGGGTTCAAATTGGTGCGGTGGAGTGTGTGCGAGGGAGAATATCACCGTTTTGATCTGACCCGTGACTCCTGCACAGCCATGCCCGATATGGAGAGTTCCAGGCGGTCTGGTTTAACAATCAGAGCAGTACCGGCGATTTCAAACAGACAGAACTGCTCAGGACAGTGCTGGGCATCATCTGCCAATTCGCAGCATTTGATTTGCTCTCCATGCCAAGTCACACTTTTCTGGGTGTGAGAAACCGGCTATATTTGGCAGGGATAAGCAGGCACTTGACCGGTTTAAGCTTTCCGCTTCAAACCTTAACTGCGAGCCAGAATATCCCAGCCAGAGTTCAAATTGGTGCGGTGGAGTGTGAGCGAGGTCACGCTTTTCTGGGCGTGAGAAACCGGCTATATTTGGCAGGGATAAGCAGGCACTTGACCGGTTTAAGCTTTTCGCTTCAAACCTTAACTGCGAGCCAGAATATCCCAGCCAGGGCTCAAATTGGTGTGGTGGAGTGTCCACGAGCCAGAATATCTCAGCAAGGGCTCAAATTGGTGCAGTGGAGTGTGTGCGAGGGAGAATATCACCGTTTTGATCTGACCCGTGACTCCTAGTGGAGCGACGACTGTCCCGCAATCGCTACCTATTCAATCGCAATCTACAGGCGATCAACTCGAAGGCTCAGCTGAGATTGCCTTCTTGCCGGATGTAGAGGTTGACCATGGTGATTGGTATGGAGCAGAAGGAGAGGTCATGGAGGATGGCTGGACCCGGTATTTTATTTAGTCTTTTCTGGACGGGGATCTTGTCCTAATCGTGTTTAATCAAGTTTCAACTCGGGTGATGTATTGAACACATCAGGGAAACCCTCCCCTGATATTTTTGCATAATTTGTGAAACATTTCGACACAATATGCGAAAATATCTCGAGTTGCACGAGTGAGCATAATTATGTCGAAATAGGACCTCCGCCCAGGGATTCTGATAATTTGTGCTAATCTTGAGCGAAATTGCACGCAGGTTTCTTCGAATCTTGTGCCGCTTTCTTGACCTCGAGCACGATAGATATATTGGATACGAAACTACGTGATACATAAAATTGTAATACGTTCTGTTACTGTTTCCCACTATCAGCATAACAACTATTATGTTGTGAGCGAGTGTAAAACAGGCAAATGACACGACTCCACCTGAGCGCCATGACACCATGGTTGGGACTGGACTCAGGAAATCATAGTCCTGCATGATAGGTGAGTTCAAAGAAAAGAGGATGCGAGCGCGCGCGTACTTGCCTTCAAATAAGATTATAAGAACAAGGTTTGGACTCGAGTCCGGCGTGGTGCGTGGTGCGATTACCCTAGACGGCGGAGGAGATGCGCGAAACAACGATGCTAAAGGAGGGTTCGTGTATGGTGACGGTGGAAACCGGCGGCGCGGGCCATGAGGCGCAGTAACAGGCAATGACTGCGCAGATGTTGCGCAACGTCACCCACGATCAGGAAGCCGGGAGTGAGCAGTCCGAATCGGGTTTAACGGAACCACCGGCTGCGGGGGATCAGTACGCGCAGAGAAGCAAAACGAGTGCGTGTTCACACCTTGTCAAGAACTTGAAGAGATGGGGTGCGCGCTGAAAGATGTGTGGGTCATAGTAAGCAGGGAAGACCACCATGTTGTACACACCTGGTCTGCACAACTGCATTCGACAGCAAGTCTGCGAGACATCCCGAAGCGCATGAAAGACACTGTTTCGAGGGTAATTGAGATAGGGACATGAAAAAGGAGGTAACTCACCAGTTTCTACCATAGAACAATGCCCGGAGACTCCAGAGGAGATTGCAGAGAGATGGTGGGAGAAGGGAAGAAAGCGATGGGGATCAAAACAAACCATCTTCGACACGTCACGGCTCACCTCGTGTTTCAGAGGATCGGCCGATCGGATTTGATGGCCCGAATCACGTACAGCTTAGGGACGGGTCAATCTGACTTGAAGAAATTCTCACCAAGTTCTGAATGGTTGGTTATTCCATTATGCTCACTGCAGGCCATCATTTTGGTCTATGTCGGAGTCTAGTGTTACATCAACTGTACCACTAATTGTAATCATTCGGCGAGTCGTTCCTGATCCTCCAGACTTCCACATTGTATTTCCCAGACGAACGTCCGCCGTTGGCGTGGTAATTGGGTGTCTTCGTCGCGTGAAGGTTGATACGCGAAATCGGCTGTGCGAATGTTTCAAAGCAGGCAAAGTGCCATGCTAGGGCCCGGGATTGAACCTGCAAGGTCCTTGCCACGTTGTGTTCCCAAGTTCTGAATGCCCCCCTCGGAGTATGCCTTTCTCCCAAGTGCGGAATATCTGTACCCGTTGAGTGGAGATCTCGTATCACCATGCCAAACAGTTGCTCAGCACTCTTTGCCAATCCGGAGACTGGGTTGCACGACTACATTACTTACTACTGAAGTGGCGCAGTTCAACACGGTTCTGAGGACCTTTAAGATCCTCCGAGTTTTACACAGATTTGTCGAGATTATCTGGGCACCTCCGGAAATATGCTCAAATGTGGAGAATTTTGCTCAATGTATGCCTAAATATCGAAAATTATCAAAAGTTGAGGGTGCCAAAGATATTTTGCACAAAAATAGCAGAATTTTTCCAAGGAGGTTTTTCCTGATGCAGCACTCTCTCTGTAAACATGTGGACCTACTCTCGGGGGCAGTCTTGGCTTAGCCAAGCGAATCATATTTTTAGCCGCCTCAGAATCACATCCAATTTCGAGAATTATGGTGCGTTTCATGCCATCATTCATCTCATTTTGCATCGACTTATTCAAACAGCATATGTGTATCGCGTTGATTTTGAAACCACAATATCTGCAATGGAAGACAGCCCCTCTGCCTATCTGTTTCTTTGGCCCCCTGGAGGATGGCCAGACTTTCCAGCATACTGGTCCCGGGACCCTTTGGGTGTTGAATGTCTCACCACAGCGGAGGCAACAAGCCTTGGATTCCCAGCTCTACAGTTCACTACGAAAGCCTGGCTAAGGTCTTGGAATGCTAGCGTATACGCGGGACTGCGCCAATTTCACCAAGCCAAAGGGTTTGATTCAGATATGGTGCCCCTCACTTAGTCACCGCTACATTTGTACAGTGGGCAAATCGATCGGGGAATTTTTTTGGCTGGGAGACACCCAAAATTGACCAGACATTAAATGCAGAATTTACCCGTCCAATAAACCCGCCCTGTTCGACCTCAAGCGTCCCTTTAACCCACTCCTGAAGCGCTTCACGAATGGCCGGGTTGTCAAGCAGAGACTCGTGGTGGGCGCCAACACCTTGATGTTTCTCTGGCATGGTGCCATCACTCAATAGTTGGGCAGCCATTTCCCGGAGAACTCGAGCAAAATACGGACCCCTGCCACAGCGGTGCGAAATTGCCAAACTGGCTTCCTCAACAGGATGAGAATTCGCAAGCCTCTGCTTCAGTTTTGGGCGTAAAAGGCGACTGGCAGTTCTGAGATTCGTTTTGAGTTTGATTTTTTTAAGAGCCAGTTCCAGTAGCTTGTCATTGTATTGACTGAGAGCCTCGAGATTGAGAAGAGTACTGGCGGCTTTAGTGTTGCTGATCAGAACCTCTTTCTTATTGAGTGCCTTCTTTTGTGTTTTAATTAGATGACGCAGCTTTGTGTGGTTGCCTTTGACTTCCGCTTCGTTGGTTGTTGACTGATTGACAGATTTATCGGCCAGAGGTGTGGCTGCAATAGCCACGGGGGTGGCGAAAGTGTCTGCAGCCTCAACGAGGAAGTCAGGATCAGTCATCTTTCGACAACACAATTAGGATTGTTTTTGAACTGTTGGAAAAAATTGAGAACATACCTGAACATCCGGTTCAGCAGCCACCACTGCGGAGTCACTGGTGTCGAGTTGGAGTCAGTCATCTTTGGACAAATGAGATAAATATGAATGTCATAATAAATGGAGAAAGTTACGGGAATGTCGGTATTATCGGTGCCGTCGACAGGGCTGATGGCAAACTCCTCAGGAGGAGGAACATACAATTTGGCGCAGCATTCAACTAAAATTATGACCCGCCTGCCTTGTAATGGAGGCTGATATTCATTCTCAACTCAACTGACTTCATCTCGCCTAGCCGCAAACGCAACTCATTTAGTGTTTGGTTGAAGCCTCAGTACGTGCTTCTTTGTCTTTGTTTTCACTTTGAATGACCTTTCCTACAAGCTCATAGACCGTGGTACCAGACTTCGGTTGACTTGCGAATAGTGGTTGATTTCGGGTGAATTATGGGTGCGTGTTGCCTTTCACTTCAACTAACTTTCCCCATTTGTTAATAACCTCGTAGCAACTCTTCATATTACCCGCTACTGTACCGTTCGGTACGTGCCGATTATTCTAATAATTGGCAGGCTCTTCTTGGGCCAACCTGTTGCGATGGATTTAAGGGTGTAATTCATTGGTCTTCATTTCAACTTAACTGACCTTTTTTACCATCAGTAGGGCGCGATCTGTTCATTTTTTGCCTGAACTCAGTGTGTTTTTTCGTGTCTTTCTCAGACTATCTTCACTGACTGTTACTTCTTTCAATGCTTAGACCTCACAGCGAGGCTGCGTTGGCGAGTATTCTTTAGCCCACATCTTCAAGACCTTAGATTGAACATAGAGATGGTGAATTTATTGATGTGTGTGCTTGATTTCTCTTCCTTTCCGAGTGGTCCCTTGGCCTCAAAAAAAAAGTTTGATACAAAATTTTGGATTTCGATTCGAACCTATAATGGAAGCGAGTAAACAGTCTATTGGATCGCCTCGAGCGCATGGTACGTGGTGGGGACCCATTGCAAAGGAATCAGGAAGATCTTTGGCTCGTGTTGACGGAGGAGTGACCTGAGCTGTATATTGAGGAGCCCTTCTTGGTCCCCTGGCTCGAACTCTAGATGGAAAGAGTCTACCGACGCTTGCCCCATGATCTCAAGCGTTGCTCGGGCAACTCAGAAAACAGTGCCAAAATTCAATACCTCCAGCAATTTCAGGCTAAGTCTAAATCACGCAGAAACCATAACACACGGTCCAGAAATGAGTGAACCCCACTTTCCAACTTCTCTGCTTTCTCTGGAGAGATTTGGTGGTTTACCTCGCTTTCTACTAATGGGGAATGGGTTCAAACATTGGCACGACACCACTATAAATGTCTTGCTTACCTGTCTTGGATATCGCGGCACTCAATTCTAGACAGATGTAATGCAGAGCACCGCGCGGCAGTGTCACGTCAATGCCTTTGAATTGGATTGCAATTTCCAGAAATAACTGCCGAGGTGAGGCATTTCAATTGTGACTTCGACTGGGTCGTGCCTGTTCAGCAGTTAACGTCCCGAAGGGTTGAACCAGTGCGGAGCCTGAAGCCAGTGCCTGCAGTCCACAATGCCCTACAGTCTAGGGCCCCTACCTATGATTAATCCTTAGAGTTTAGGGGCCCCCTAAGTCCGCCGGTTTGATCGGCCACACCCTAGGCCCTAGGGCAGTAATAATGTTCTGGTCAGCCAGACAGAATATTACTTCTCCAGGAGGCTAGGGCTGGGCCCATGGCAAAACTAATGGGAAGGATATGGGCCATTATGGAAAATTAATGTACCACTAGATCTCTAGCCGGCTGGCCATAATATTTCTCACCCAGGCGGCAGGGTTTGGCCGACCATGTCATGGTGGGTAGAATATTAGTTGCCCTAGACACCAGTGTGTGGCCGATTCAAAAGATAATATTTGAAACCCAGAATTCCTGGTATCGGCTGGGGAATGGGAATATATAATTTACCCTAGGTAGTAGGGCTCAGCCTTTCGACCCTATTGTAGCTAATAATATTACTTGCCCTGGATTCCAGGGCTTGGCCAATGGGACCAATAATATTCGGATCCCAGATGCTTGGTAGGGGCCGGTGGGAGGGGGGATATTAAATACCCCAGGTCTTAGGGCTCGGCCAGCGAGCGTGCCGTCGAAAACGCGGACCGCTAAAGAAAACATCTGAGTTATTTTTCACCCAGCCATTCACGGAGTTTTTGGCTCGTTGTGAACACCGTGAATTTCGCTCCAACTTCGAGTGAAGATCAAGTGAAGATAACTACGAAAAATTTCTTGAGAATTACAAGTCCGAAGTATTACTCGGCGTCCTCTGGCGACACTCCTATCGCATCGTAGCGCTCACAAAGAGCCCATTTCCGTGGCCTGGTCTCGGGGCTGGGAATCCGAGCCACAAGACAGCTCAGATCGTCGACGTCGACAACTTTGATCGGCGAGAACTGGCCATCTTGGTAGTAGGTAGTCCCTAGTTTGCGGCTCTTCTGGAGCTCCTTCACCGGGTGTACGACGGCAAGAAGGACCGCACGCGGGTGCTGAGTTTGCTTGCCGTTATCGTCCGTCAAAACGGGGAGATTGGCGACGAATTCGAGTATGCACAAGAGCCGTCCGTATGCGGCAGTGCGTACCAAATCAACCGGCATACGGCGACGGTTGCAGTTTTTGTCGATCTCGTGGTAGAACTGGAGGAGGTTGAGCTTGACCAGACGCAATGAAGAAATTAGCACCTTGATGAATGACGCATCCCGCGTCATGTTACCATCCGATTGCTTGACCAAATCAGCGCTGCGCATTTTATCCCCGCCGTTTTGGAAGGAGATTTTACCCCAATGTGAGACCTCGGCGGGGATTGCTGTGAGGGCCTGGGCTGCGTCAACGTCGAAAGTAAGCAGGAAGTGCTTCTCGATGGCCTTGCGAACTGCCGGAGCAAGTTCACTGTGGAAATGAGGTTTGAGGACACATATTCCAGGATCTAGCGCAGTTGAAAACACGTCCGATAGGTGTGAAAAGCTCTCACAATTATCCGGAGTATGTCCCGCCGTCTCTTCCTCGTGTTTGTCGGACAGGTCGAGTTCGGAGTGTAGTTGGTACTTGAATTTGATCATGCTGTTCTGTGCAATCTCCCGCAGACGCCGAGCAAAGCTAGCATATAGGTTTCGGCGGCTCTTGCTGCAGCGCACGAGATATCCCACATAGCGCTCAGTGATGTAGTTCCAGTAGCACCACATCGGACCCGCATTGAGAATGTCATCGGGTATGTGCAGCATCGCATGGAGGGTGAGGACGCAAACGGAGAGACGCGAGGCGTCGTATTGATAGTAGTACCTGTAAACAAGTCAGTGAGTGAAACTGCAGCGTACAGATGACTTACTTCTCATATTTTTCGACCCAATCAACAATGTTCTTACGCAATATTGTGTCCACATACTCGCAGTCGATCGACATGCTGAGGCAATCGTTAAAGATCGCAACAAGGTCGAGGAAGTGTTTGTAGTATTTGGGTTTTGAGAAGCGGTTGCGGAGAATAACGGGGCCGAGGAGCGTCGTGAAGAGTGTGTATGATTCGGCGGTGAAGTAATGGCGCTGGGTGGCAAGGGTGGGGACACGAGCACCGAATGCGGAGGGACTTCATCCCATCCACTCCATTCTCTACATATTGCGTGCATCCCCAGGCCAGTCGAAGACGTCGAGGTGCGCATGCAATCTCGCCGCCGAGGGTGGTGTGGCGGCGATTGTGGCTTCGACTGGCAGTGGCTCTACGCCGCTGCGCGCCGAATCGAGTCGCTAGCTGCACGCGGAGCTGCGTCGGAGGTCGGAAATTCATGAACGAGCCGAGCTGACCGGATCAACCGCAATCGCGCGCGCAGGTTGTCCTGCGGCTTCTCTCCTCCGCGTTCCTGCTCGCGCTCTCGCTGCGCGAACGATCTCGATAATTTAGCTCAAATCTGCGAGCGGGCCCGTCGGGGAATCGTGTGCGCGGACTCAGGGCATCGTGTGCGCGGGCTGGTCTAGAGGGGAAGGGCCGGATAACAGTGGCGGGAGTATGAGTGTGCGGCTGCAGCTGCGGGACTCGAGCCCAGTTCGGAGTGGAAAGTCGAGGCGCACGAAGATGGACGCACGGGGCGGCAGAGCGAGAACGCCACGCAGAAGCCTGCGGCAGGGCAGTGGGGAGCGAAGGCGAAAAACAAAGCAGGGACGAGGCGCAGTCAAAACCAGCGCGTATCTGAAGGACGGCCAATCGCTCTTGCAGAACGCGGGTACAGACAAGTGGGCAGCGCTCTGGACGAAAAAGTTAATGCTGCTGCATTGCAAGTACAAACTGGAGCAGACCGTCTTCTTTGGGCGCGCGAAGAAATAAGCGACGTGTGCTGTGACCGAGCGTTGAGTCGTCCAAACACAAAGAGCAGAACGACGGAAAAAATCGGAAAGGCTAGATATCCGCTCAATTGACGATGAAATGGTGGCTGATGCGACGTCTCAATTGATTTCCAAAGAAGGGGGGTAGCGATGACATAGACAGTGGGGGGGTGGGGTGGTCGAGGGACGTCGTCGCCCAGGACAAGCAAGAGTCATGATTAGGGTTACGATGATGAGCATGGTGTTTGCTTCGAGGGGTCCACGGCAATTTTAGCGGGCATGAAAAGGGAGGTACAGTAGGATGGCTCATAATGCATAAGGTCGGCTCCCTGCCAAATTGAGCAGGACTTGCCCAAAGTCTATGCATTATGACCATTTATGCATTATGACCCTGCTTCTACAGTGGTAAAATCCTGGGTTGGCAAGATCAAGGGTGTAAAGGCCGTCCTTGAATAAAGCTTGACACAAAGTCTTGCCTTGCAGCTTGACGAGCCAGTGAGTCCCTTCGAATTCCAATTTGACCCGGGGATTGCTGTCAGCTGTCCCCAGGCTCCCGAATCCAGTTCCCTTCGTCGACTCCGGTTCGGAATGTCCCACCCAGTCGGGTTCAGACTCTGCCTCCGACTCCTGCTCGTGTTGTTGCCCGTCGGCTGATGGAACAATTGGGACCTCAGCGCCATGGCGAGTCCTGGACCCCGGCTTCGTGACCCTGGGAATGACGATTCGGAGACTGAAGGCGCTGAAGAGTTCGACTTTGAGTGTGACGACTGGAACCTTTCGTAACCGAGCCTGTTTAGGCAATTTGATCTGCCGGCAACGCTCGGCTACGCTCGGCTAGCTCGGCTAGCTCGGCTAGCTCGGCTAGCTCGGCTAGCTCGGCTAAGGCCAAAATTTGCTCTGTGATGCAGTGACTTAGGAAAATTTTCGTAGGTTTTTGGCCGTGTGACACGTGACTATACGAATTGAACGTAATACTACAGTATCCTCCTGCTTCTTGTGATTATGGAACATCCAGATGACATGTCATTTAGTTTCGTTGGAAATGCCCTTTGTGTTGCCTCGCGCCATGGCTGGAAGTGTAGAGAGGATGAGAAATAAATTCGGATACTGTAGCATTTCGTTCAATTCGCGGGGCCTGTGATGCGTGACACCCGTTCGAGAACTTTGGTTTTCGCGAATTGGCTCGGGGGACCGTGACACAGCAAAAAATTCGCGTTTTTGCCCGAAGCACCAGAGCTCATTTCTCACTCAAATAAGCACACTCACGCACCAGCATGTGTTTATGGCGCCAACAAGAAAGTCGTATCAAAGATGGCGCGACATCATAACTCTTTTGGTGCACTGTTGTCCTCGTCACAATGTGTGGCCTCCCCGAGTTAGTTCTCACCTTCGTAAATGAATCCAGTCCGGATCCCAATGGTGCAAGCAACGAGCATATTGAGGGAGGGAGAAGAGGAGTTGCTGTCAAATGTGGCAGTTGTGTGGGAAGATCGTGCGAGCGCCGCGGCAAATCAAACACCGAGGTACTTGGGGACAAAATCGCATTTTTTGCGGCTTTTTAGCGATTTTGTGACTTCTTTCTTAAGTTTGCGACTGGCCTCGGTGACCCGTGACATTCGCGAAATTCTTCGCGAATTTGGGGGCCTGTGATGCGTGACACGCGAATTGAACGAAATGCTACAGTATTGTGGAGCACGGTGGAGCTGACAAAGGATTTGGTGGCCGGTGACAGACAAAATAACAGTATGCTTTGTGGTCATTAGGGAACATAATGTGTAAAAATCAATCCTCATGAATCCTTTCCGGTCATCGCCCATCCTGACAAATCACCATCAATCCTCTTCACCCGTCCCGATATCTTCGGCCGAAGCTGTCGATTCTCTGGTGATGCTCGCAAAGCTATGTCCCTTTTTCCTGAAGCAGCTCACCATCGCTGGCGGAGAATGGCTGGAGATGCCCGCTCCGTCCTCTGGAAGCACCGAAGGCAGCCCATCGAAGAAGTCGTTCGTGCCCGGGAGTCTTGGATCTGTAACTGACAGCGCGGATGCGCTGGTCACCCGGAGCCCGCGGAGGGTCAAGCGCGAGGCAGGTGGGCTGCGCGAAGTGAGGGAGATCATCCGCAGGGAGCTAGAACTTCAGGACTGATTGTCGTTTATCGTGTTGATGACAGAACTACAAAATAGCTGAAAGAGAAATAAACTTGTGTAACTTTTGATCAGGTTGAGCTCAAAGTGAGCCTGCGAGCGAGAGCCCAACACAGACTAAGAGAGTGTGTTTTACAGTCTCACTAATTTCCTTGCTATAGAAAACGGGGTTTAATCAATCTTTTTATCTAGGGTGTTATTATATTCTCTGTTAATTTATTCATCTAGGCTCTTAGGATACTGAGGTAGGCGGATCATTGATCTCGCACACAGATCAAGGCACGTGATGAACCATCCCTTGCCTAATCCGGAGTCCATCAAGCCAAAGCCGTTTTCGTCATTAGTCCGTGTGGTACACAAGAAAGGGTACATATACATAGATAATAAAATAGGTCATCCGGAATACTGCCAGAGTCGTAATAAACCGCATAGGGGTCCGGAACAACCAAACCACCTTCCGGTAAATTTGCGTGGGCAGAATTGGTGTAGGAGGCAGGGAAGGAGTCAAATATAGCGGTCTGCTGCACGTCCTTCGCACGCTGCTCCTCGAGCGAATCATACTCGAGTTCAGAATCATCCGAAAATGGGAGAGGGGACGCAATATCATGGAGGAACTGCGGAACTGGTGCAACAAGATATTTGTTGTCTTTTGGCGGTGCTCGACGCGATGTAGTGGCTTCCCGCATGTGGGAGCGCACTTCGGGGGCGATGGACAGTAGCTGTCGCTGTGTAATGGTTACTGGAACATCTAGCGTCGATTTGAAAACCTCTGCTGCATCCTTCTCGCTGTAAATCGGCGCATTGGTGCGATATGCAGGTGTATTTCTTGACTGTTCAGCTGGGAGACCGAGGTTTCGGTCCTTCGGGGGCGCATATGCGCCGTCACGAGCGTCGCGGAAGGGGTGCTGAGGCGCTTTACCAGCAGCCTGAAGCGGTGGATCGGTAGTAACAGGAGCTGCGGTGGGAAGGGGTGGATTGGATGCAGGAGGAGGAATGGTGCGGTCGGGCTCCTCGTCCGCCTTACGCTGAAGCGCGCGCTTGGCCTGGGCACGAGTCTGGAGTGCATTCATTTCGTTTTGCAACATCTGCATACGCTGCTCGTCGGAGAGGGTGAACGTGCGAACCGTGGAAGAGGAGGAAGGGGCCGAGTGAAGGTTTGGTAGGGTTGAGTTCGTGCCATTTCTCGACACCAGCACGCAGGTCTTTGCCAGGAATAGTGCGCGGAACAAATGCGCCGGATGGGAGAACGACACGGCCATCTTGATTGCGGCGACATTTTCCAGCCTGCATGTCCTCCAAAACCTTAGCACAATCGTTAATGAAATGCGTGAGATCACTGCAATATGTACAGCCATCAGGACGCTTCTTTGGAGGGGCTGCACCGCTGCTGGAGTCGTTCGAGGATTTCTGCCCTCCAAAAGCCTTCATGAACTCGGTCATGGTGCCAACCAAGGCTGCAATGCTGGGGTCGGGTTTAATTTCGATGGTCGTGGGTATGGAGGTAGGGGCGAGAACGGGAGCAGGGGTGGGTCGGTCAAGAATGAATGTGCCCCCTCCGGCAAGAGCGAACTCAGCTGCCTCATAGAGGTCAGCGAGGGGGTACGGGTCGGCGGGGTGGACGTCGGGACGTTTAATCTGGAGGCGCAGCTTAACTTCCCGTGCGAAGGAAGCTGGCTGCATTGCCCGAAGAAAGGTACGGCTCTGTTCATCGTCAGAGAGACGCCGTTTATTAATGAGATAGGTGATGATACGTAGTCTCTCTAGACAGACACTATATATTACCTTAACTCGTACCTCGTTGATATATAGTCTGTTGGTTACCGCGCTTGTTACCCGGTACCTTGCGCTATCAAAAATGATGTGATCTGATATGAGATGCACGACCAAACAACTCATTAAGCCTTGCACAGATCCACGCGTTTCGACGCGTCATTCGACCGTCTGAGCCTCGCATACACTGCTGCTGTCCCTGGATCCACCTCCTCTCGATACCCAGCTATTCTATGGCACTCCTACCCCTCGCAGACGGCCCAGCACGGTGTTTCAGCCACCTCCGCTTACACCTGGTCCACCGCCGACTCCTGTTCCTTCCAGCCAGCCAAGGCAACACGCACCGAAAAGAGACATATGGGTCTCTGGAGAAGACACTCCCCGTAGCCAAAGCTCTACCTCCGAAACCGATGAAGGACTGCCGGATTTGTTGGCAGAAGATGGAGCAGATGTGTCTGATGCAGGCAGCGAGTGAAACAATACCCTTTTCGGCCGGAAAATGGGCTCTATAGTATAACTTAGTCATTTGACGCGTTATAATCCAACTTGCGGCCCTCAGAGTGCGAGCTACGCGTCGTGTAATTAGGCCACATTGCGTTGTCGTGAATGCACGTGGTTTCTCAAAAAGGAAGCTTATATAATAACGCAAGGTAACGGGTAGATCGACGTGGTAACCAACAGACTAGATGATACGCAAGAATTGCCGATAGAAAGTTTTCAGATCCTCGAGGGAGAGGATTCCGACGCGGGAATATTCGCCAACGAGCGTGCCCAAGTCGCTGAGCTCGAAGCGGCGGTTCTCTGAATAAAGCTTCAATATGATTTGATGCAAAATATTGGCATATTGTTTGGTGACGGACTGCATTTGTTTGGTGACAGCCTGTATTTGTTTGGATTGGCATGGAGAGCCCTGAGCTGCTTTTCAGAAGCACCAGGACCGTCAAAATCAATCTGAAGAGGCTGAGGGTACTGTACTATTTCGATCAATTCGAACCGGCCTGTGACCTGTGACCGCGGGATACGAAATTTAGATTTCGTACTTCGGTCGGGGTGAGTGTGACTTTTTTTTTTTTTCGTAAATCGGTCGCAAATTCAAACCCTCACATATGCCTAATTTGTTTTCTAGCTGCCACCAGGCACACTTAGAATGGATTAAAGCAATACTTGACCAGAAACCAAGCCAAAATAGGACTGGACATCTGTCAAGTGACAAGAACTGTGGTTCAACGCAGAGTCGTGAGAGGGAAAGGAAAGGCGAAAGAACCCGATCAGCGGTTTACTTCCGCTCAACACGTCGAAATTGATAGTTGATGCGGACGCCGCGGCGTCGCTGGCTAACCGCACATACGCCGAGGCAAAAAATCGGTTTTTTGAGCCCTTTTCCAAGATTTCTGTGACTTATTCGAGGGTTTCGTATATGCCCCCGGTGACCTGTGACATGCACGAAAAAAATCGTAAATTTTGGGCCCTGTGACGCGTGACATACGAATTGATCGAAATAGTACAGTAGTTTTAGTGGCGATCAACTTCGGACCGTGATCTCCGGAATTGCCGCAGCTTATTGCATCATTGCGTCATCGGCCTCACTAACTTAATTTCAGACTCCGCCCCAGCTCGATTGACACATCCGAGAAGTACCAGTCTGCCTACGGCAACAAGCCCGTCTTGTTAGAACGGCGTAGGCAGACTGGTTACGAGTCTATCAAAGTTTGGCTCAAAAGTCACTGGTTAATGCTGTAGGATGGACCAACTGAATCTGCCATGATTTCCGTGTCTGGGCGCATTATGTAAGCGCCGTCAAAACCCTTTCCGTTGCCTGTCACTACATACATGGAAACCCTAACCCTAAAGACGGTCACGTGCGCCTCATCAAACGCGCTGGTTGCGCGTCGAGACGCGTTGTTTCTGTTACTTTTCGCATTGGTACCCACAAGTTTCACACATAACGCTGCAAGACCACTGGCACGACCAGTAGACCGCCAATGGTCAAACATGTGGCCGATAGCTGGAGGAAATCTGTCAAATGAATGCCGAAATCGGCTGGATCCAGCCACGTGTGGAGTCACAACCGTCACATCACGTTACCGCACACGCGGACACACACGCCCACACTTCTCTGCAACCACCATGTCCATGCCCCCGTCTGCACCAGCACCTATCCTACATTCCACTCCCCAAAGCAAAGGCTCGGGAAGCCATCACACTCACGCCTCCGAGCACACTCAGGAAGACTACGCACCATACCTCCGGGAGGATCTTACTCATGAAAGGACGATCACCGTGCCGCAGTTTTTTCAATGGATTTTACACATCACCAACTCTCAGGACACCAGCACAATGGAGAATGACTCCAAATTTCAAGACTATTTGGCCAGGTACAACCGGTGGGACGTGCACAAGGCCGAAACCGAACTGTATCAGCCATTCGTCGAGCTGGCTAACTACTGTATCGGGCAACGAGCTAAAATCCAATTCTGTCGCGATGACCCGACCATTGTCCACGGGTCTGATGCGGAGCGGAACCCGACGTAGTCAGTATTTGGGAAGCCGCGTTAGCCCTCGGTGCCCGCACCAGCGTCGACAACTTTTCCGACGGCGGGCCAGGCAAGTTCGATGCATTCCACTGGATGGAGCTCATCGCATTCTGGGAGTTCAAGTTCGTCCCTGGTGGCGTTGATCCCGGTACGCGCAGATATGCTTGTGACTGTGCGGCTCTGATGCAGAGATGACCAGTCACTCTGGCGTTCTCGTCCTCCAGCTCGACTCAGGTGGCCTCTCCTCCAGCCGCACCTCCGCCTTCGAAGAAGGCGGCGAAGAAGCGTGCTCCTCTCCCCAGCAGTCGGGAGCTGAGATCGAGAGCAGATCCACCCTCTGGCCCGCCGACGACGACGAGGCCCAGCGAAAAGCGCGTCTCGAACCTGGCGAAAGCGAATCCGAATCCGAAAAAGGAGGAAGATTCACGGACGCAATGCGCTAGCTATGCGCTCGAATTGCTGACGTACGGTGGCCTTCGCAGCCACGTTATCGGCGCACTCATCACGAACAACCTCATCGAGCTGCTGTACTACGACCGCTCCATCATCGTTAAATCGGAGTCCTTCGACTTCGCACAGGAGACGGCGCGGTTTATCACTATGCTCAAAGGCGTCGCAGATCTCACGGAGAATCGATGGGGATATCATCCTCTTTTGAACGCACCGCATCCTACCAAGCTCTACCCAAACCAGGGGGTGCTGACTCACCCTTTCGGCGGCTACGACATCAAGTTAAACGACGGACGATCGTTGGCCATGGGGGAAACGATCTTCCAGTCCCACGGGATCATCGGGCGGGGCACTTGCGTCTCCCTGGCAAAGATGGAGGAGGAGGAGGTGATCGTGAAGTGGAGTTGGCCGGCGAAAACCAGAACGCCCGAGGCCGATTTCGTCAAGATAGCCACCAAATTGGCGATCCAATCTGGTGACTTATGGGTTCTCAACCACCTCCCAAAGATTCTGCACGCCGAGCAGATAGAATTCGACGAGGATTCTCCTCAGCGGCGTCTGTCTGAGCACTTTGGGGAGGACTACGAACTCCGGGCTCTGCGCCTCGTGGTTCAAGAGAGACTTCGTCCGATCACGGAGCTGACGACTGCGGACGAATCGAGTGAAGCGTTCCACGGTATCTTCAAATGTACGCCTGCGTTTTAGATTGGTGACCTCTCCTTCCTGAATCTTATCCCGGCAGGCTACCGATGGTTATATGAGAAAGCCGGCATCATGCATCGGGACATCAGCCGCAATAATTTGATGTATCGCCAGATAAACGGGAAGGTTACGGCGTCTTAAACGATCTCGACTTGTCGGTCCTCCTGAACAAGGAACCTCGCTCGACATCGAACCAGCGCACCGGAACTGAGCCGTACATGGCAATGGACCTCCTTGTGACTGGCCCTCCTCCGCCTCATCTTTATCGATTCGATCTCGAATCGCTCTTCTACGTTATTGCATACGTCGTATGTCAGTATCACGAAGGGAAGAAGATCGACGATCTGCCCTTCGACGAATGGGACCACCTGGGAACGACAGCTCTGCGGAAGAGCATAAAGGCATTCCTCGGGACAGCCATCCCGAACCCAACATCGAACTACCTCAGCTTCAATGACCTGAATATGGAGCTGCGTAAACTATTTCGCGACGGTTACAATGCCCAGGAGGATGCTGCAGAGAAGCGTGATTCTTCTTTCGACAACCCCACGCTTGGTGACAACGTCGACTTCGATAAATTCGAGGCTATCCTTAAGACCCACCTACCGTCTTTAGCTTATCAGTGATATTAATTAGTGCGCCGATCGTTCAATTGTTTTGTATTGGTGGAAGTATAATCTAGACCAGCTTTTGTATGTTTGTCATCTTAGAAATCTTCACATGTCGAGAAAGTGAGTGTTGGGTTGAGAGTCGAAGCTATCCCCGCGTTTATGAGTTTCGGATAAAGGCTGTCTACGAGAGACTAAGGCGAAGCTTACTTGTCAAGTAAGGCGCGTAAGGCCGACAAGCGGCAGAGCCCGCTACCACGGTTGGCCTTCTGGAACATGCACAGACGGTAAAGTCAAGACAATTGTGAGAGGCCAAAACTCGTTCAGTCAACGATGTGGTGTCGATCCCACGTCGGTCGGCTCGCATTGGGATGCGGAAAATTTCGAGACAGGCTTCACCTCAGTTATATCGTCACAGTGGCAGCGATGGCTGGTTTGAAACTTCAATTTAAATTTAAGCCGGGCCTTGAGCAGACCAAGTTAAAGTCCAACTCGGAAACAGTGTGCGATGCAGTGGATAAAGCACGTGTAAAGATTGATACCGCTTCAGAACTTGCAGAAGCTGTCCGGTCTCGAAACATGAAAAGGTTGGTTTTATTGGCTGGTGGCAGATGGACTCGAGTTGTTTGTCATATTTTGTGTGGGACGTTCTTTTAATCTCGGGAGAGCTCCGCTTTCTTTCTTCACTCGGCTTGTTACACTCAGGTTATCCAAAACTCGATACAAGAGAGTTCAGACATCTTTCTTTTCCATAGAGTTAGTCATTATTATCGCATTTATAAGGATAGCAACACTTGTAGGTCGACATTCAGTACGGACCTAATTAAATTCACCACTTGAACTGTTTGGCAGAGATATATACTGTGTCAAACCAGGGGATTACGAGAATTGAGTGTAGTGTCTGGACAGCGGGTGCTCCGCAAATTAAGGATGTAGGGAATAAGGGCGGCTTTGTTGCCATGACTTGGATGTGATGTAAGGTAACAACGAGTATAAGAAGTGGGATCAGGGCGAGGGATGTGAACGAACCCAACGACGTGGAGAGCGGCCTGAAAAATTCGATGCCGCGTGTGGCTAGCCTTGTAACCAGTCTGCCTACACCGTTCTAACAAGGCGGGCTTGTTGCCGTAGGCAGACTGGTACTTCTCGGATGTGTCAATCGAGCTGGGGCGGAGTTTGAAATTAAGTTAGTGAGGCCGATGACGCAATGATGCAATGAGCTGCGGCAATTCCGGAGATCACGGTCCGAAGTTGATCATCACTAAAACTACCCTCAGGTTTTACGGTGTTCTGTCCCACAAATACAGGGTGTAAGGAGGCAAAATTGGAGGGATACAATTTTCATTCATTTTCCCCGCTTCAACCAAAAAATAAGCTTCAAAATTGAGCACAAAATGAGTAAGATTTTTAAAAGGTCACTTGAATTTCAAACTCCAAGACAGCCCTTTTGGCGGCTCCGAGAAGTACCAGCCTGCCTACGGCAACAAGCTCGCCTTGTTAGGACGCCGTAGGCAGGCTGGTTACGAGCCTAGTAACATATCTGGTCTGGTATGGCATCACTGATGAGCATTGCAGCTGAGTTCCGAGGCTACATTGGGACCACCATTCCTCAGATCATCGACCTGTTCAAGGACAGTGACAGTGATGTTCGTATGGAAGGTGCGGGGGCGCTGTCGAAGCTCTCGGAGCAAGGCATGTAACATATCTGGTCTGGTATGGCATCACTGATGAGCATTGCAGCTGAGTTCCGAGGCTACATTGGGACCACCATCCTCAGATCGTCAACCTGCTCAAGGATGCGACGTTGAAAACAATGAAAAGGACCCATATCGCACAAGGGAAGGTCATAACCTCCAGATGAGAGAAATATGATGCCGTACGTTATGTCAGACATTCAATCAAGCAGTGGGGTTGCGGGGGAAAAAAATATCGGCGCACTTGAGAGAAGCTTTCCGCGAGGGTGTGCGCATTACATTGTATAACCATTTTAGAAGTGCCTCAGGCATGCTGGGTGCTCTAAATGCCGGTACTTCGTTGCCAATCCACCCTCCATTTGTGACTCAGACATACCGGTGTGATCAGCGTGTGCAAAATCGAGCCCCCAGTGCTCGGCATAGACAACTGGTAGTGGGTATGGTGGGTGATGATGGGGGAGCGAAGGAAAGAAGCGGAGCATCTCTTGTGTGCTCTTTGTGGGGTGGAGCACACCGGCATGTAATTTCGTCCGAAAGATAACTGCGACACAGAAAAGGTAAGGTTGAAGTTAATTTGTGATGTGGAAAAATAAACGTGAGAAAAAAGCCTCGAGGCGACTGAGACAATGGAACTCAGAGTAGTTGTATGGGAAGGAAACGACAAAATTGGCAGGATGCAAGCAGGTACAATCTGATTCGTAGCATCTGCTTAAGATATGGGTAATGTGTACTGCGAAAACAAAAGTGCCGAACTTGAAGGGTCTTGGACTTTTATCATTGAAGCTAAGGGACCGCTGATATGTGAGCTCTGAACCTAGGGTGGAAACGTCCAACAACAACCAAAACAAAATACCACAATCAATGTATACGTTCGGAACGACCGAAACCGTCCTAGGTAGTCACAGAGATAGCAGCAAGTGAGGTTGTGCGGGTTCCAGAGGTACCAGACGAGTTTCAGTCCCTAATTCGTCTCGGTCAGCCTGGTTGGGGGTCAGAAATTCAAAGAGAAGCCAGAATACGACTGCGACAAACAGCATGGCAATGACCTGGCAATTTCTGTCAGAGAATCATCCACGGCTGACTTTCGGCGGCACGAGCGACGGCCCTCGTTTGCTACTCGGACTCTGGCTGGGGTTCTGAGGTGCTTGACTGGCGCTCCATGTCCGGCTACGCGTTCACTACTTATGGGGGAGCGATCTGCTGGAGCGCGAAGAAGCAGACGGTGGTCGCGCTCTCGACTGCCGAAGCAGAGTACATCGCGATTACGCGTGCGATGAAGGAGGCGATTTGGATCCGACAATTTATGGGGGAGCTTTTCGGCGACTTCATCGACTCAACCGTCCTCCGCGTTGACAACCAGTTCGCAATTGCGATGGCGAGGAACAATCCATTCCATTCACGCACCAAACACATCGCACACTCAGCTCTGCTGAGCTATACTGTCACTAGTTCCGTTAATTTCTAATCACAAGGTAGACAGGTGTATCGTGATAAAACTATGTCTGTCTAGGAGGCTATTCAGACCTAGAGCCACCTACACACACCTTGGCTGACCTATGCCTCGGTCTTGGCTGATCTTCACCAAAGGGTTCAGGAGGTCTGGTTTAACAATCAGAGCAGTACAGACAATTTCCAACAGACAGAACTGCTCAGAACAGTGCTGGGCATCATCTGTCAATTCACAGCATTTGATTTGCTCTCCATACCAAGTCACGCTTTTCTGGGCATGAGAGAACAGCTATATTTGGCAGGGAGAGTTCCAGGTGCTCTGGCTTAACAATCAGAGCAGTATGGGTGATTTCAAACAGACCGAACTGCTCAGCACAGTGCTGGGCATCATCTGCCAATTCGCAGCATTCAATTTGCTCTCCATACCAAGTCACGCGTTTCTGGGCATGAGAAAACGGCTATAGTTGGCAGGGATAAGCAGGCGCTTGACCGATTTAAGCTTTCCGCTTCAAACCTTAATTGCGAGCCAGAATATTCCAGCCAGGGTTCAAATTGGTGCAGTGGAGTGTGTGAGAGCGAGAATATCACAACAGTTTTGATCTGACCCGTGACTCCTGCACAGCCATGCCCGATATGGAGAGTTCCAGGTGCTCTGGCTTAACGATCAGAGCAGTTCGGGTGATTTCAAACAGACCGAACTGCTCAGCACAGTGCTGGGCATCATCTGCCAATTCGCAGCATTCAATTTGCTCTCCATACCAAGTCACGCGTTTCTGGGCGTGAGAAAACGGCTATATTTGGCAGGGATAAGCAGGTGCTTGACCAATTTAAGCTTTCCGCTTCAAACCTTAATTGCGAGCCAGAATATTCCAGCCAGGGTTCAAATTGGTGCGGTGGAGTGTGTGAGAGCGAGAATATCACAACAGTTTTGATCTGACCCTTGACTCCTGCACAGCCATGCCCAATATGGAGAGTTCCAGGTGCTCTGGCTTAACGATCAGAGCAGTACGGGTGATTTCAAACAGACCGAACTGCTCAGCACAGTGCTGGGCATCATCTGCCAATTCACAGCATTCAATTTGCTCTCCATGCTCGATTGCACCTCATGTTTTCTCCGAAAGCAACATCAGACGACCAGAAGGTCACAAACACTCTCAAGGACTTCGAGGTTCTTGCACGCGGGGAGCCGTCTGAGGACGCTGACCGACTCATTCGGACCGTCGATGATATGATAGTGCACGAGGAAATAAAATTGCGCGCGGAACCGGGTCCAATTCCCGTGAGGTGCTGATTGCATGGCTATCTGTTCGCCGGGTGCGTGCCGCTTTGGGCTGGGAATGGTTTAATATCTCAGGCTTCACGAGGAATACGAAATAAAACTACGCGCGGAGCCAGTAAATGGGCACCGCTGAGAATTTGTCAGACAAGATTCATGCATTTCTAAAAACAATGTATGGTTGCAGACAGAACTTCATGACAAGCCACAGTTTTGATTGTTTCCACTTGGGATTGAAGATTCAGAACCTCAGAACCTTGTTTTATCAACAAAATTTTCGTTTCGAGCCTTGTTGTACCGTGGGAAAATAAAACGCAAAATTGGCGGCTGACCAAAAAATAGTGTACCTCTTGGAGCCTCTAGCGCATTGGAAATCCTCTTGGCATGGCATTTCCATGTAAAAAGTGCATTGAATGGCTCTCCATGCTCCTTGATGGCCATCGAGGTCGCCATGGGCATATCTATGAACCGAAAAAGGGAATTGATGCGAGGTACAGCCACCGGCTACTACCGGCCCGGACCGAAAACGCAAAATCTTCCTGACGAAAAACATTTTTTTCCACTTTTCATAGTTTTGCTCCGAGGGATCCATAGAGGACCTTCTTATAGTGCTATTCACACAATAACATTGTATCTCAATAAAAACTGGGGGTGTCAGTAGTGATTTCCAAATTGGGACAAAAACTTGTCACGAAGTTTGGTCTGCAACCATACCGGATTTGGTAAGGGCCGGCCACGCTGGATCCAGGTGGCTGTGAAGTTGCACCTCGGGCTCACATAACAACAGCGCCCTCGTGTTGTCCGATTTGTCGGCGTCGTCGGCGCAGGTGCAGCTGCCGCTGCCAATGAGTTAATTTTGCCAAGCGTGAGAATACTTAAGTATCGGACCAGATGGCTTCCGTGCATTGGCAAATCTTATAAGTGCACTCCGAAAAAATCACAGAAAAATCACAGGCGGGCCTGTCACAACCACCCTATTATCCGTAACCCTTGCCCCCTCTTATTTCGTCTCTTTCCTATCGGCGCCGTATAATGTCCCTCGACGATGTATGTCCCTCCAGTATTCTTTCCCATGGGAGACTACGGTCGCGACCCCCGGTGCAGCGCCCTCTTCCACCCCCGCGAGGGAAATCGTGGTCTCCAATCTTCCTTTAGATGTCAACGAGGCCCAAGTCAAGGTATTTCATGAATTTGTGTTTTTAGCAATCGAACTGACTGCGCGTTCAGGAACTATTCCACACCACCGTCGGGCGTCTGCGCGAGGTGAAAGTTCACTTCGACATAGCCGGGCGGTCCACTGGTGTCGCCACCATTGTTTTCTGCAAGAATGGCGACGGGAACTGTGCCTTTGCGCAATACAACAACCGAGCCATTGACAGTTAGTAGCCTTTCCACTCGTCTCGAAAAGTCCCAGAAAATCATTCCCAAGTCTCCTAGTTGTAGATGGATAATTTTTAATCTCTACCGATCAGCCCCAACTCATTTTCCTGTCGAATAAATATATTGATAAGGAAGTTTTTTGTACTGTAGGGGAGTACTACAGTATAAAAATTGTATGCAATATCCAAATAGGTCATCTTGAGCTGCACTCGTGCGGAATTCAAGAGTCTCACTCAAAGCATCCCGATTAGGCACAATATGTGGCTGTGTGATTTCATCAATTCTCGACGCGTCGACCAATCTTTACACTACACCTCGCCATCACTGTCCTCCGACTCAGAGGACTCGTCAAATTTGTCGAGGTACCACTCGGGAATGCCATCCTGTCAAACTTGGCATCCCGCTCTAAAATTATGGGAAATGTATGTATTCACCGGGAAAACAAGTGGGGCTCTATCGATAGAGAATGAAAAATTACCCCACTTCAATTAGGGGAGTTCGAGACGAGTTTTAGGTCTTTTTGAGGTTTTTTTGACGAAGTCCCCACCTTTCGTTTGGCGGGATCACCAAAACACGCAACGAGGGGGCCCAGCCGGTAAATCAAGTCTCCTTCGCCGTGATCTGTGTACGTGTTATTGCTGACTCTTTGATTGATTTACCGGATGGGGACGAGCCTAGTAATTGTACGGTATATGCTGTGACATAGATGTAACATGTAACTAGTGTCGTTGCCGGCACATGTTGTGTCACGCTGTCACATCAGTAATCGCCGTAAAAGTTCTTGCCGTAGTTGATGGCTGGCATGGTAAGCGTGCATGGTGGGAAGCGCAGGAGGAGTGGGGGGTGGAGGGATGCCCTGAGGAGATGGTTGTATGTATCTAAGAGTTCGTGGCGGTAATATATGAGGTTCGAGAAAATAGCTAGTTCTATGAGTCTTTCTAGAAAAAGAAAAGTGAGTTAAGTAAAGGAAAGGGACTGGGTCAAGATGCATGGAGAGGGAGGCGGCCGGTGTCTCGCGCGAATGCGAGGACAGGGGCGGCGTCCACTTTAGAGGCAACGAGGGAGCGGAGGGTGACAGTGCCAACGCGGGTGATGAGTTGGAGTCGGTGGGCGCGGTAAGCGAGGCACGAGAGGAGGATGTGTGATACGGTTTCGGGGGGCAGTGTGTACAGCTTGTCCGGCGCGGCCGGGAAGTCCCTATGTGGCTGTGCCGGACAACTGTTGATTGTGTTGCTCTATTTACGTGCCACGTGATGTTGACTACTTGCGGATCCTCTTCTGAGTCTTCACTGTCAGGCCCCTCGCCGCGAATCCACTCTGGTGAGTTCCATAGCCGCCGGAGTCTCCCAATCCATCTAATGTGCCCAGAATCCAAGTTTCCTCCACCATGTCGGGCTCAGAACTCAGTCTGCGCTACCTGCCAGATCTCTCCGACACCTCGTTTTCTTTCCAGATTCCAACGCATTCTGCGGACAATCTCCTCCACGCCGACTCGCACGTGATGACCTTCTGGGCTCGCCAATGCGCGCCAACGAGGCCCCACTGACCCTTGATGATCTTACCCCGCGCCCAAGGGCCATACCGGCAGTATCGTCTCCTAGAGCTCATACGGCAAACAAATCCCTCCTGCCGACCTCGAAATTTAATCTACACCGTCCGACAACTTTAAGAGCACCTAAACCCGCACCTACCGCCCATAACCGCCCGAAGCCGAAACCGGCGTCTGGTGTACCATCCAAAGTGAAGGAAGTATCCGGCGTGCCAAAAGAACCGGCAGTGCGAGAGCCGAATAGCGTGCCACCCACCGCAGTCGCCCCACCAGCTTCCATCGCGCTGTCCAAACCCGTGGTCCACGCCCGTACCAAGTCCACAGTGATCTCCAGTGAGAAGAATACCCCCGCTGGCGAGCAACGCCTGAATACCACGGAGGTCGTTTCCGAAATGGCCCCGCATTCACCTCCCAAGCCCAATCTTCACGTCGATGAACCGGCCCCATCTCCACCATCTTCCGCCCCTGTTGACAACGCGGTGGCTGCGGAACAAACTGCGCACCCCGTCCGAAATATTGCACCCGCAGCGACAGTACCCGCCGCCAAGCCTGAGTCGAAATCTAGAGAGGTCTGTCCTTATCGTTCGTCGCAACGGAATCGGAAACTCACCTCCCCTATCTCAGACAATCGCCGTCGCGAAAACCAAGGCAGTACCCAACCCCCGGCCCATCGTTCGCGCGCAGTCATATCCTGATAGCGCCGACGGAGGGCCCGCCGTTGGAGCCATGGACATGGGCATCGCTGCCCGCCTCGTGATGTATAGGGAGCAATTGACAGCGATGGGATCTTTTCCGTGCGTACCCCATCCCCACGTGCTGCTCACCGTGTACTGACCCGGGGCTGACGCGTTGCAGGGCGTCGGATAACGATGACGCGATGGGGACTGGGACTGATCCTGCGGTGCGCGATGCTGCGGTTCAAGATGACGCGTCGGGGGGCGAGATACCCAGGGCATGGGGTTTAAAATGCGAATATCTTGTGGAATCAATTCAAACCTTGAATATGTCTAGTGCTTCCTTATTCCTCCTGCTCTTGGCTGAATTAAACCATTCAATAGTGAGACACAGGGTTCAAAATGCCATTATGAAGCATGTGATTCAAAATGCCATTCCAGGGCATGTGGTTCAAAATACGAATTAAACCATTCAATAGTGTTTAAAATGCCATTACGAAGCATGTGATTCAAAATGGCATTTTGGGGCATGTGGCTCAAAATGCGAATTAAACCATTCAATAGTGTTCAAAACATTATGAAGCATATGATTCAAAATACCATTCCGGGGCATGGGGTTCAAAATGCGAATATCTCGTGGGATCAATTCAAACCTTAAAGATGTCTAGTGCTCCCTTATCCCTCCTGCTCTCGGCTGAATTAAACCATTCAATAGTCACAAAATCTCAAAAAAACCGCGAAGATCTGATTTCTGGATTTGGGAATTGATGGCGGCAGGACGGCTTCAAGTTGATGCATCACAAACATTGCCGTGAGATGCCGGTAGGCACGCTGGATGATAAGTCAAGATGAAGATACATTACGAGTGTTCCGGATGGCTTGTAGAATACGAAGTAGGTGACAACCCGTTTGTGTTGGTGGAGGATAAACGCCTGACGGATCTTCCTAGAGTGCTTGAGGACGTGAAAATGCGAGCGTCTGTTCTCGGCAAAGTCTGTGCAGTATTTTGACCAGCAGAAACGGTTCTTTTCAGCAAATGAGCACTTTGGTTTTTTTTTTTGGTCGGGAATTTTTTCCAAAATTTGCCAGGATTCAGGGATCAGGCCTGGTAAAATCACTGTATCAACACACGGGAAATTAAGATTTTTCCCTCGATTCCGATTTGTTCTACGCCGACATAGTGGATCCGGTGGATTCGATATACAAGACTGGTGAGATACTGTGCTGAATTGAATCAGTCGTCGAGCGAATTTAAATGGGCATGCCAGTGAGGTGCTACAACGTTGATAAAAACGATTATAGAGTGGCGCTTGGAAAAGAACCTACGCTGAACCATTCTGGACTGCGAATATAGTTGCAGACGGAACTTCGTGACAAACTTTTATCCCAATTCGGGAATTGCTACTGTTCCTCTAGTTTTAACTCAGGCATCAAGTTATTGTGTAAATAGCACTATAAGAAGGCCCTCTACAGATTCCCCGGAGCAAAAGTTCAAAAAGTGAAAATATATATTTTCCCACCGAGATTTTGCGTTTTCAGTTCGGGCCGGACATAACCGGTGGCTGTGCTCATCCATCAATCGCGCCTCGCGTCTTCCTCCTGTTTCACACCATGCCGCGGGTCGCCCAAACCGCCTCTCACCAGCACAGGGGCACCGGGGGGATGTTTTCCCTGTCTCAGCCTATCCCTGGGAATGCTGAAACTGAATCAGATGACAACGGGGACGATCTGCGGGAGAGTGATACAGAATTGGACACGGTGGAAGACACCGACTATTTCGAGGCCTGGGAAGCACAGCCCAAGCCACGGACATATGATGAGCGCGAAGAGAGACGGCTTGAGAAGCGGGAGAAGGCTGCTACCAAGCACCATGCCGCTGAGATGCGAAGTGCGAGAATAGGGAAGGCGGGGCATTGAATAAAAATGCAGGCACGTTTCTTTGCTGTGGAATTTAAACACCAAGTTAATCGCCACCTTTAGGCACTTCCAGAGGAGCATATGGTGTTGGGGGCGCATCTAGGCGAACGGTTCAAGCTAACAAGAAAAAACTTCGGGATGCCTTCAAATCCGGTTCTCTCCACATCTCAGAAGATGAATTCAAGCGCCAGTTGGCCGCCATTGATGCAACTGAGGCTCCCTCTGCTGGTAAACCTGCTCCCAAACCGACTTTCACTACTTCTGGGTCACTGTCGGCTCCCCACACCATTGCCAATATGTTTGCAAACCAGAAACGGGCCCGTGCACCCCTCTCCTGACGATGGAATTGAAGAAATTTCCTCCCTTCCTGGTGCTTCTTTCAAACGCCTCAGAGCGGAACTGCCTGAGCTTCCTACAGAAGAAGAGTCTTCATCCGACGAATTGGGGGATGAGGAGGAGGAGCCTGTGCCAGAGCAGGTTGAGGAACAGGCACGGGAAGAATATGGGGATGAGGTGGTTGACTCTATCATCTTGGCAGACGATGTTGCGGACTGGGTGGACACAGTTCACGATGATGCAGCCCCGCAGGACCCCAAAGAACTTGGTGCTCTCGCTGCTGCATCCCTCAAACAGCACGCAGGCAGAAGGACTATCGGAGCGAGGTTCTGTTTGCTTCTCTCGTCGATTTTTATCGCTGGATGCCTCGCATGGGACGTCTCAGGGCAGCACTTCGTGTTGCTAAATACCATGGCCGTGGCCCCGCCTTTCAGCGTGTCATTGCAGCGCAGGCTCGCTTTTTCGAGGCAAATGGTGCACTGAAACCCAGTCACCAAGGCCAACGCGAAAAGTCCAATGGCCTTCTCGACGACGAAGGGTTTTACCTGGGTGTTCAACGATGGTTGAGAACACTTGCAGTTGGCACTGTAATTAATTTTTACTTGGTTCCCCGCCTACCCCATCGTTGCTGATCTTTAATTCCAGGTCAATCCAAATTACTGCAGCATCATATCAACGAAACATTACTTCCCTCACTCGCACTCAAAAAGAAGACTGTTTCGATCCGGCACTGTCAGCGATGGCTTTGGAGGCTCGGATACCGCCGCAAGCGCCACCAGAAGGGTGTTTACTGGGATGGGCATGAGCGCAAGGATGTGAAGCGGCGGCGCAAGGAATTCCTTGCAGAGTTGCATGCCTATGAACACCTTCGCGCGACGTATGCCGAGCCCGACATGCAGGAGGTTTCTTCCCGAGCTTCCGGATGATGAGATTGAGCACATTGAAATTGTTGCATGATGAGGCCAGCTTTCATTCAAACGACTACCAAGATAACACGTACTGGCTAAGCCTGGCGAGCAGGTCCTCAAAAAGAAAGGCCGTGGTCGTTTGATCATGGTGTCCGCATTTTTGTGCGAACGCTATGGTCTTCTTGCTCTCACTCCGGAGATGATGGCGGAGAATGAGAAAATGGCGGCTGAGCTTCGTTTAGCAATCACAGATTCGACAACAGTGATATATCCAGATAACAAGGCCTCAGGTGACGATTATTGGAATATGAAGCAGATGATAGAGCAGGTGAGTCATTTTGTTCCTTGCATTGATTTTTCTTGTCAATTCTAATCGAACAATAGCTCATCATCGCCATTCTTATTGCTCGTCGTATGTTCCCCAAGGCTATCATTCACTGGATCTTCGATAATTCATCCGCACACGGGAGTCTTGCCCCAGATGCCTTAACCACCACCAAGATGAATGTGAACCCGGGTGGGAAGGTTCCGGAAATGCGTGACACAATAATTCCTGACAGCAATCCCCACGGCCATGCGGGTGAAGCACAGAAGATGACCTTCGACAAAATCTGCCCTACCAACCACCCATACAAAGAATTTGAGGGACTTCCAAAAGGAATGAAGGTGATTTTGGCCGAGCGAGGATATACCAAGGACACCAATGGTAAGACGTTGATCGGTGATTGCAAAGCATGCAAACTCGCAAAGGCTCGCAAACCTCATCTCGAAGGTGCTTCAGCCATGACACAGAGGAAGAAGACGAGGAACACCCTGTTGATTGTTGCATGCGGCGCTTGCTCTCACTCCAACCGGATTTTGCTGGCCAGAAATCTCAACTCGAGCTGGTGCTGTTCATTTTACTTCTGACTGACAATTTACTTACTCATTCAAATTGTAGCTCATTGCAGCCACATCAGGAATGGTGTGCCATTTCCTGCCCAAGTTCCACCCCGAGATGAATCCTATCGAATATTTCTGGGCTTGGGTGAAGCGGTGGTTCCGGGAGCGTTCTAATGGAACTTGGCAAAAAGCCAAGGACCTTGTTGATGAGGGACTTCAGCTCTGCCCCCTCCCAACCATCCGCCGGTTCTATCGACGTGCACATCGCTATGGCAGTGTCTATCGCCTGGGTGCCACAGGACCAATTGCCGAGTTTGCCGTCAAGAAATACCGGTCGCACCGTGGAGTGCGTGCAACTGAATTGGTTGATGCAACAGTGGAGTGGAAGGCCAGGGCAGAGGCAATGTCGCGAGGGGTGGTTTTGGTCAAGGGAAAGGGCAAGCAGAAGGCTAAATATGTACACTAAATTTCGATATTTTCGCTCCAGATTTTGCGTTTTTTTTTCCCACGCTATGAGACACCCCAATTTTTTGAAACGAAAATTTTTACACACAAACTATACCTACTTTCATGCCTAATCCTGAATCTAGAAGGCCCTGGGTCAAAATTGCGGCTTGTCATGAAGTTTTGGCTGCAACCATATGAGTTCCGTTGAAGCGGTCATGACGGCGTGGTGAAAAAAGAGTTGCTTGGTCTTGTTTGGGCCGGGTGGCTGCGTGCCGAGTGCCGGATCTTCGGATCTGGCGCCAAACACAATTTCACTGCAGTTTTTGATGGTAAGTACCTTTTTGAAGAGCATCGCATTTGATATTGATGGTACAAGGTATAGGAAGTGATACCTTTGAAGTAGTCCTGGACGACCATTGATTTTTGGGCAAATAAATCCTGAACAACCAACACACGTAATAAATCCTAAACAAACAAACAACGAACAAGCCAATATACTGGGGACATCCAGTCGGAAAAGGGATAACCTCCTGGATCATTTCTGCAGGGTGTTCCAATGAGCGGTTCTAGTTCACATGAGGAGGTGTGGAATGGAGCACAGGCGGTCCTGGTGGCTACAGTCTGTCACAAAAAAAAATGTGCACCCCCCTACAGTACAATTTCGTTCAAATCGGCAGTCCACGCGTCATGCACCCCCCTGTCGATCACAAACTTTTGTCGAGGTCACGTGTCACTCGGGCCTCTGTCGAACCTCCAAGTGGTCACACAGGCCCCAAATTGCCTAAAAAAAAAAAAAAAAAAAGGCAAAAAAGACAAAAATTCCGGTTCAAATGCCGAAATTTTCGAGGTGTCACGCAAAAATTCGGCGGCTGCGGAATAGGTAAAATGGGTCACGCGTCACACCCCCTGTCAATTTGAATGAAATTGTACAGTATTTTGTCATAATTCGGCAACCACTCAAGATTTTGAGCCAAAATATGACGTCACATTGTCGAGAGAGCCGGGGCCGAAGTTTTGCGTATCTTGATCGCATCATAGTATCCTCATGTGCCATCAGAAGAGGCCAAATATAAAAACGTGTATTTTCTAGTCATGAAAGTCTGGACAGGTGATTCCATGACTTTGGAGGAAATTGCTGAGTATCAGTGCCCGCATCCAAGGGGAACTCGGGATTCAAAATAAGTACATAGGGTCGAAAAGTTTTTTTCGACCCTCGGCTGACCCCCTCCCCCCCCCCTCCCCTCCTTCCATATAGGGACGGAGTTTCCCACCCCTAGCGCCGGGCCGTCGCCTCCGATTACGGCCGCAGCTCGGTACACCACTGGAGGTGGGCATGATGGGCAGTATAGCTATCCTACAGAGGAGTAACACCCTCCTGGCCATCTAGTACACCTCTGGTGTGCTTTTCCTCACACTCCTGTGCTGCTATCTGGTCCATCACCCCCACTTCGGCACTAGGCACCAAATCATCACAACTTAGGTGTATATTGGCAGGGGAAAATAATGATACTGTATATCCATGATAGTGAGTCTCATATTCTGTTTTCCTGAACATCTGGGAAAGTGGTTGAGCCAACAGAAGGCAAAATCTACAGCACCGTGCGTGATCCGGCATTCCATATTAGGAAACTGAGCTTCAAGATGGTTCGGGCATCGTACAAACCCTTCCTGAAACCTCTGGCATGGTTCAAATGGTGTTTTGAGGGTTTCCAACATCTTCTAACAAAAGTATCACAAAGTTTTTTTCAGCCTCCCCCGGGACCCCCCCCCCCCCCCCTCCCCACGTACGAAATTTTAATCCCGAGTTCCCTTGCCCGCATCTTCCACATGTCCTTGTCCCGTGTCAAATGACACACTGCCTCCTCCAACTGCTGCTGGTGCATCAATTTGCGCTTGCGGCTGCGGCGAGCAACAAGTGTATTCTGCCGCCGCTTGTACTCGATCTTCTGCTGGGTGGTGTTTGGGGACTAACGGCTCCTCAGTAAGCTCGTCCTCCTCCATGTCTAAGGGCTGTGATAATGACTGCCGGGTAGCGAGGAGGGCGGGAATTCCCTTCTTCAAAGCCATGGACGGGGTGGAGTCCCTGCCTCTGAGCCGTTTTTTGGAGATCTTTGAAGGTGCAGAACACGTTTTCATAAGCTAAACCACCATTCTACGAGCTTGAGCGGCGTCAAAATCTTACCTGGATGTTTCAGACTTACGCTGTGGAACCGTGAAAGCCATCGGCAGGAGATCCCTTCAAGCTTGGATTCAAGTTGAACTGTACTTATCTCTACTGAGTCAAACTCTCTACTCGGCGCTTCTTTGGCGCTCTCGGGCGCCTAAAACTTGGATCGCTGGAAATGGTTCCCTCCAAGTTTCTCAATTTCGCGGTGGAGCCCTGCTCTCAGGCTCATCGACACATTTGATAACTTGTTCGGCCTCGAATCTGGCTTCAACCCCAACTTCAACTACTGAATTACATTCGTTCTGATGAACGACTCGCACTTTCTCAGTACTAAGTAAACAAACTACATACACAGCACCGCTTGCGCACCGCAGAGGGTACTGTACTCGTCCCAAATACCATCCCTGCCATGCCACGTAGTCCGAAGTCCGAACCCTCGATTCTGGTTGCTTCATATAAATTTCCTCCTTTAGTTCTCCGTTTAAATAGGCACCTTTGACGTCCACCATGCGCATCTCGAGGTTATATCGGGCTGCGAGGGCAAGGAGGAGTCGATTGGTTTCAGCGCGAACGACGGGAGAGGAGATCTGGTCCGGATCATAGTCTGTTCCCGGTATCTCCGTGTTTCCCATAATAACAAGTCGCGCCTTGCGTCTTGCGATCTCCCCATCTCGTTTGACTTGTTTCTGTACACCCATTTATTTCCCAACGCTTTCCGGCCCTCTGGTAACTCGGCAAGACTGAATGTGCCCAATTCTTGGAGCTGCTTTAGCTCCTCCTCCATTGCTCTGTGCCAGTCCTCGGCTCGTGGGTGCTGCGTCGCTTGCCGGTAGGTGCTAGGCTCCGAGTCAACGGCAACATTAGCGACGTCTTCATTGCGAACGCGATGGCGCCACGCATCTGGCTTATTCGGGGATTGATTGGTAGGATTACGGAGCTCGCGCCAGTAAGTGGTGTCATTATAAATTTTCTGACCCTGTGTGGCGACTCTGCTTGGGCGGGGTTCGCGTGGTGGCATCTGAAAAATATTGCGAGATCTCGGCGCGGTTGTAGGACCAGACGTGGGTGAAGTGGGAGGACATTTCAACAATTGATGTACCTCGATTTGTTGAGGTACAATGGTCCCAGTGGAGCCTGCCAGTGAGGCCCATGAGGTGCTCGAGCTCACCGCGTCACTGGCGGCACTGGCAGGGTAGACTCGATGGGAAAAAGGCCGGCGCTCAATGTACTCCGGTTTCTGAGGGTTACGACCTCCCGTGTCCAGTTTCAAGATGTGTTTCATGCGTGCAATCGCAAGGAGCTGATACTCAATGCAAGAGTTCAGTTTATACTACAGGATCGGAAGAGTAAAGTATTTGACTCACCACTTTATGTACCATGGAGATTTCGGCTTCAAAATATCACGAACATGCTTCTGGCGGTCAAAGCGCTGTGATTTTGGAGGGAAAAAAATGAATTTTTTGAGCTATAAAAATGTTCAAATGGCCAACTGTTCGACCGCCTCCGGTGACCTGTGACCTCTTTCACTAAGTGTTCGGTTCGGCCAGCGCTGTGACCAGTGACCGAACACTCTCAATATCTCATCACATAAACAGTTCTCTCAGTTTGGGAAATTATTGCCAGATGGTTGTTCACATATTGTAACAGAGTTTGTTTTGCCCTGCATTGATCGACTCGATGCGGAGGGAATTAAAAAAAATGCCAGGCTGTACAGAGTCAGGGAATGCAGTGCTTCTCATGCATGACCTTATGACAGTTCGGGAGATCCGTATTGCTATAAAGCATGGACATCCAGAACGCATGCAACGAATGCTGAAATATTGGACACCAATGTTTTATGCAGGTGGTAGCTATCATTATGCAAATGAATCAATGGAGTTTCTTCATAATTTGGAGCATGACTGGCCTAAAGAAACTGCACTTGTCCTTGGTGCTGGGATGCTTGTGAACAATAAAGGAACATCTGCAAAGTTCAAAGAAACAGATATTCGTCAGCTCCGATAGTGCCAAGAGAATATCCAGCAGCACAGAGTGACAAAGGCTTGAATTATACAGATGCCCAGGAGCAATGGACCAGAGGGTGCAAATAGTTGAATGAAATAGTTTGGGTTGGAGACGGCGAACACAGATCAGCAATATCGGGCAGCACTGAGGGAAAGCGTGAGGGACAGCAAATAACAATATGAGCCATGAAGAAGTTTGTTGTGATTGAGCCGGAATAAGGATCGGCCGCCACGAAACTCTCCCCAGTCTCTACAAATTGCTTGAAGAGGACAAGATACGAAGTGTGGAGACCGCCCACCGTCGAGAGGACGCCGACGAGCGAGACAAGGAATTGCCCAGGTGAGAGAAGAACCGAACCAGCTCTTGAAAACGGGAAGCTATATGCGTACAAGTTGGAGAAATTGAAAAGGGGCACATATGAGACGAAGGCTTGAGTTCAACAGGAGTGCTCCCTCATCCCAGCCGAACCCGGTAGAAATGCAGGGGAAATTCAATTATGTATCCTTGTTCCCGGGGCGTTCAAATATAAATTTTGATGGCAGCGCAAATATGTCTAGTGCTGGCAGAAATGCATTTTGAAGCACGGGACACAAAATTGCCAGGAAATTCAATTATGTATCCTTGCTCCCGGGGCGTGCAAGTACAAAATTTGATGGCAGCGCAGGGGAGCTCAAATATGTTTAGTGCTCTCTTATCCAAGTCGAACAAGGCAGAATGCATTTTGAAGCACGTGATGGGATGTTCAATTGTGAAGCACGGGACATATAATTGCGAGGAAAATCAATCATGTATCCTTGCTCCCGTGGCATCACTCTCTCTATAAAATTACGGAAGGATACTCATTTTGGATTCTTGAACAGTCTAAAATTTGTTTTCTGTCCCGCTCGTCATCACCCTTTCTCGGTTGAGTCCTCGCAGCCTTGTAGACAAAAATACCTGTTAACCTGGGCACTTGGCAGACTCACAGACTCGAAAGGATTTCAAACTGCCAGTATTTCTGACTACTGTGGAGTAGTATCCTTGCGCACTCAATTTCTTTGCCACAGCTGCCAGTTGATCATATTCAGCGGATCCAAGCATTTGTTCTCGATAACTTGGTAAATCTCCCCGACGACGGAAAGGATTACCTGATTAATATCTATTGATTGCTATGGATAGAGCCTTCGTTGAAACTTGTTAAATCTCGCCGACGACGGAAAGGATTACCTGATTAATATCTATTGATTGCTTTGGATAGAGTCTTCGTTGAATCTAAGGCAGTGACTTATAAAGCAGTCATCTGAATGAGAATATTCTAATACCACAATTGGGATCATCTTCGAGACATTAGAGAGGTTGTGCAAAGCCGCATGCGGCTGCACAAAGCCGCCTGCGGAAATACCTTCATTCGCACTTCCACGTTACCAAAATTGCGAAATAACACGTTCTAGGACACTGGAGCGAAAAATGAAAAAGCCGCATGAAAAGAGCTTGTGCGCCGTGCGGCTTTCGTGCGGCTTTGCACAACCTGTCTATTGTCTTGCGGGCATCGAGTTTCCACCGTCGTGTTTGATCACCGGAACGGATATTCCCTTTCTCTGATTCCCCTCCAGGCGAATTGAGCTTCACAATTTCGGCAGCAAGCTCTTGTTGTCTATTGCATTCAATGCAGGCCAATACACTGTCCAAAAATGTCACTTCCAGGACGCCCACCGGGCTTGCGGAACAGTTTTTCAGACCGTACATCATAGACAGCAAAATTCGGTGTCCTGATCGCAGGGTTGTCAACCCCATAGGCTGTAAAAGTGTTATGAGTAGGAATAGGAGAGTGGTGTCTCGATGGATTGAGAGTCATAAACGTAAGATATAACAGGAACAGGCATATTTTCGAAGTACCTGTCAATCCCATTGTTTTCTCGGTTGAGGCTGCTAGCCCGTAGCTCGTGGATGTGAGGTGGTGACTAGTCGATACGACATCCCGTATTCCGGAGGGCGTCAAATACCGGGATAGTGAACTTCACTTCGATCAATTCGTGTTCGATTCGGCATTTTTGATACAATTAAAATCCGAAAGAAATCCGACAAATTGAGAAAAAATTATTGCCGCAATAAAAAAAAAGTGGGTGTGACGCGTGACAACGAATTGAATGAAATAGTACAGTACTTCAAATGTATTGTGCATTATTGTGGGATCAATTTTCCTCGCCGAATAATATGGACCGTATAGTTGAAATATGATTCACATTCACTATCCCAGTGTTTGAGGCCCTCTATAATACCTAGAAGTACATCATAACAAAAATCTACGTCTTTCGGAGCACTATTGGGGGTATGGGACGTGTCCCGCACTCCAACAGCCAAAAACACCGAAATTTGAACGAATAAATTGTCGGGAGGTGCACATAAAAAATGTGAATATGCCAGGCCCTCCGGACTTACAGCGCGGATCGAATGAGCTTCCTCTCAGGGAAAACGGTTAAAAATTAAGTCAAGGCCAGCCATTCTGCCCAGAGGGTTGGATTCGAGAAATGGATTCGGATGAGTCCATGCTGCAAAGTTGAAGCACAGAAAGGCGGCAATCGGCAGTTGCCGGTGCTATTGCTTCGGACTGGCTTGAATGTGGTCTTGTTGGGTGCAGCACCACCTCTAAGAATGAAACACTTTCAGGCCCTGCGTCCTCCGTACCCCCGTCGTCTGCACCCGGGTTGTCTGCATCCACCTCGGGGCTGTGGCTTGGCGGTTTGGGTGATAGCTGTGCCTCGCCGGCACCACAAATACCCACACGTGGACCTGGCCAACTTCAGCAAGCACAAGGCAGCCCCCAACGACGATTTTCCCCCAGCCTATGTATCCGTGGTGTTGTAGGTGAGCAAGACCAGAAGCTCAGAGGAGCTAAGGTTGGCGATCGTGGTGAAGGCATTGTTTAAGGGGGTGACACAGCGGATTGTAGAAAGCTCGTAAACCTCGGGAATCTATCCCATATCAATGAACCGCATTCACCAACTCTTACAGGAATCATTCAACAACTTGAGATAATGAACAGTATTTATTGCGCACGCAGAAAGAGCGAAGGTTAAAAGCCATGTTTAAATTGTTCTTGATCATTATTAGAACGTGGAGATCGAGCTCGCGGTAAGTGTATGTATCGACCATTTTGTTCATGCGGCAATAATATTTTCAGGATTTATGAGAATTCTTTTGTCGCCAAAAAGTCAGGGTCGATGTCGAATTGAACGAAATAATACTCGTTATGACAAAAAGTAACCGGAAATGGTGTACCCCCAGGATATACAGCGACTCTTGGCAGATTCTATGTCTAGAATTAACAAAGGGGCATACCTCAACATTGGAGGTTAAAAATCAGGGTCTGGTCTGCTTTTGTTTCTGTGAAAATCAAAATCAAAATCATTTTTTGATTAAGGCGGTGATTTTGCCCGCTTTTTAGTTTATTCATGGAGGCATTGAGGAGGTATTTCCGCCCTTTAAATATTGGGTGTGGATTCCAACAGACCCACGGCTAATTTTCAGGTACTTGGATACCCAGAATTGCCATCGCGACAATACCTAAAAAGGAAATACCATCGATTCTCGATCAATTCCGAAATTTAATATTGTACTCAGTACGAGGTGTTGTACCTCAGGTTCAAATGTCATAATCTAGGCCAAATTTGTCGCGGATTACGAACCACAAGAGTGGGAAAAACTTGGACTGGATGCCGTTAACCAAATTTCCGGTTACTTTTTGTGATAACGAGTAGTACAGTATGTCTGGTGAGTACAGTTCAATGGCTCATAACGCAGAAGGTCGGTGGACACCTAGGCCGTATGCACTATGAGGAATATGCATTGCGAAATTCTTCCATCATGTTTCCTCCCATTTCCAACTTGACCAAAAACTCGAATTTTTGACCCGCAGAAAAGTATGATACGGGAGATTGATCGGTTTTTGAAGGCGAACGAGGTCAGTGAACATGCAAAATGTGTGGGTTTTTTTACAGATTATGGGTTTTGGGGTACTATGCGTGATGACGGTATACAGTGCTTTTACTTTCCAAAGTGTTTTGACCTTCGCGAGCATTCAGATTGAGGACGACGGCTGAGGAAGAGGAAGCTCACGAAGCGGTTCACATTCCACATCTCGAATTCCGACGCGCCCAAGGAAACCAGCCAACCACGCTTGCGGATTGACGTCACATCAAGAGCCACTTCATGGGATTATAGCCGCGAGACATGAGCGCGCACGGACACAGGCGGACAGACATGAAGATATCGAGTTGTGAACTTTGCCAGCATTCAGATGGAGGACGATGGCTGAGGAGGAGGCTCACGAAAACGGTTCACATTCCACATCTCGAATTCCGACGCGCCGAGAGAAACCGGCCAACCACGCTTGCGGATTGACGTCACATCAAGAGCCGCTTCATGGGATTATGGCCGCGAGACATGGGCGCGCATGGACACAGGCGGACAGACATGAAGATATCGAGCTGTGAACTTTGCCAGCATTCAGATGGAGGACGATGGCTGAGGAGGAGGCTCACGAAAACGGTTCACATTCCACCTCTCGAATTCCGACGCGCCGAGGGAAACCAGCCAACCACGCTTGCGGATTGACGTCACATCAAGAGCCGCTTCATGGGATTATGGCTGCGAGACATGGGCACGCGCGGACACGGAAGACAAGGCAGGGGGACAGACATGAAGATATTGAGTTTTGGCCTTTGCCAGCATTCAGATGGAGGAAGACGGCTGAGGAGGAGGAGGCTCACGAAAACGGTTCATATTCCACATCTCGAATTCCGACATGCCCAAGGAAACCGGCCAACCACGCTTGCGGATTGACGTCACATCAAGAGCCGCTTCATGGGATTATGGCCGCGAGATGTGGGCACGTGACATAGGTGACTTGAGTCCAAGAAACCACTTATTTTACCTGCCCTTATATACCGATTGCCGCACTGCCACCCGGAGCTAGACCGGGAACCGATCTCTCGTATGAAGACAAATCGTTCATACTCGACATCACCGAAAGTAACCGAAATTCCGGTATACAGGCAAATAATCGCAGTATAGTGCTCTTACTCCACAGTGAATTTAACGTCTGCCAAGCCACTTGGGTTTGAAGTTCAAGACCTCTTACAGAGTACAGTGGTAAATTTAAAAATAATCATATTTCCCTGTTATTGTGTGTTATGGCAATATTTCCTGGGGTTTTAAGACCTCAGAAATAGAGGACGGCATGTTGAAACGCACACACACGAAACATCAAGGGTCAAGGGACTTATAATGGGGATGGGCATCGGCCGATCAAAGGCCGGCAGCTTCGGTCGTCTTGGTTGGCTGGTGGGCTCGGTTCCAACTTTGCAAACCCTCATCGTTTCTTTCCACAACACTTTGAAGCAGATCTGAATCAGCAGAATGATAGTAAATGTCACCGAAAACAGGTTTCTCGTGGTGGATTTTTTATTTTTGCGGCCTATGTAAAAATAAACCATTTCAGCCGAATTCGGAGCTCTTGCTCGACGAAAAAAGTGAAACTAGAAATTCCAGGACGAGAACCTTGTGGTACGAGTATCCACCAGTAACTCTCCCCACAAAAAGTTTGAGATTCCCTGAGAATTGAAAAACCTATGGGCACTTTACAGAAATAAGGTCAAATCCCTCTTTGTGAACCGACAAGACAGAAATTTGCTCGAAAATTTGTCCTCACCCATTTAGAATACTTGGTTGCATCATTTGAGACCTGCATCCATATACAGAATGAAGGCCGAGATGTTTGGCAGGCTGATCACGCCGGTTCCAGTTTGCAACCCGCATCGTTTTGTCAAATTTGGATGAATTTCATACCTTCCGCAGAGATCTCCCTACATAGTGATCGTGCCCGATTTTGCATTTCCTGCTTACCTGTACGAAATAGGCCCAGATTCGGGTGAAGTCTGGCCTTTTCTCGGGAGGTGAAACGGATCTAAAGCTTCTAGCACGATAGCCCTAACCCCTAACACTGCCGTGACAAGGGTGACGTGCGTGACAAATTCGTCGCACCACCTGACAGCAGGACTCTGGTGCAGTGCCCCAAGAGGTGAGTGATCTCTGGATCAGTGCAATGTTGTGTTTTGTAGATACTTCAACATGGTCGTAATGAAGATAGGTTTTACAAGCCATTTGCGGAACTTGGGGCTTTTTTTTTTTTTTTTTTTTTTTTTTTTTGTCTGTTTTTGGCATAATCGCCGCTGTGAGCTCAAATCTCAATCGATTCCCTTGAAAATAGAACCGATCGATTCGCATGACGATTCCGGAGGGCATCTCGTCCCTGGATTTTTGATGGCATGATCTAAGTTACCATACATGGAAATTCCGGTGTTTTCATGCAGAACCAGTGAGCTCTTTTCTTCCCTTCCTTCCAACTTCTCTCTGCAGCCGAGGCCCAATAGTCCTTACACTCTCAGTACCCGATGAGTCCCAAGACAAGCCATGTGGCGCATTACCCACCGCGGCCCCTACGGCCCGAGAACAGTGCCTTCGGAACCAAGACCTTCAGGAAATTTTGACTTTCGGGGCGAGAAACTCCACAGATCTGACGTCCACAAGACGAGCGCTTTACTCCGCCGCTTTGACAAGTAAACTTTTCTCTGGATGCGCCGTCAAACTCCTGTGGCGGAGATTGAGCCACATCTTGCCATTGCTGCGCTTATTACAGTACCAACCTTCAGGCTCGAAGGTGAGGTGTATGTTAGTCCAGTTTTGATTCCATTTATGTTATATTTGAGTCTCGAAAAAAATTCAGATTCTTCCCGGCCTCGTTACCGAAGAGGAATGGGCGGTAGTCCATCGTTTATGCCGCCTATGTCCGGGACATCGAGTTTGAGCCGTATCCCGGTGGCGACAGCTTAGGGAACGGAGTTTCCCTGGACCCTTCGGTCTATGTTCTCCTCGCCATGCGCGGACGCCCCTTATTCCCAAATTTGCGGCGCTTAGCCCTCTCAACCAGGATTCTATCGCAAAAATGTTGCTCTGCTTATCAGCCGGTATCAAATCGCTAACCTTGGAGTCCGTATCGGACATCTGGGCTGAAACATTCCTTGACCGACTCGTCAGCGATGGCGCCCACCTCTCATATCTGTCCTTTGGGAATTATGACGGGCCCAACCCTCTACTCTCGAAATCTATCACTTTCCAGACCCTCAAGGTTCTGGAACTTCATGGCATGGATGCAGGCATTACGGCGGCCTACCTGACTGAAGTTGGTTCGCTCCCCGCATTACAATCCTTTGCGACGGATATGTTGGGTTGGGACCACGTTGAGCTTACGTCGGTCGCACGACAGAGCCTTTTCCAGACGGAGCTCAAGGTCAATGCAACTCCCGCGCGCTTGCATCGCAACATCCCCGATCTGCTCTCCGCCGTCAGCTCACACGAGATGCAGTCATTGAGCATTGGGGTGTCCATATGGCAAGGATGGGAGGCGACCACGCACAGCGCCGCCGTATTCCCCGCGATTATGCGCTGTATTGGGGCACGCTGGGCCACAACGCTCCGTCATTTGAATGTCCTCCGAATTGCAGGCAGTCATGACGACCTGGCGCCACTGGAGGAAGTCACAGGTCTTCAGAGCGTCTCCCTGAAGCACGTTCTACATGAGCCGCTGAGCGACGCCCGCGTCCTCTCCGTCATCCGTGCCTTGATCAATCTCAGAACTCTGGAAATTGACGGTCCAGGTGCCGAGGCGGACGTTGCGTTTCTGCGATGCCTCGCGGAACACTGTCCCGCGCTCCGCACACTCCGTGTTGCGTACACCGCCGCGCCCCTCCCGCGCTCGATGTGACGGCGCCGACGACACCGCGTTTGCTGGAGGAACTGCGCTTCCTCCCCCTTGGGAGAGGGGATACCTAGAATCGCACCAAAATCACGCGCCTGGCGCAATGTTTCGACCACTTCTTCCCGGACCTGGTTATAATTCGCGGGGAGGGGCATCTGTGGTGGGAGGAGGTGGAACAGCTCGTGTTCGAATACCAGGATAGGCGGCGTAGGAACTCGCAGAAGCTAATGTAGATATATGGTAATTCCTTTCTGAACACAACAGGCGCGAAACGGTATGCTGCGCATTTTGGTTACTTTTTGTGATACCCAGTTACCCTCTTTATAAAATTAAGCCTGTCCGAAGCCTTTTTAAACCCCAAAAACTCCGCTGTCGGATGGAGCTGCCGAGAATCCTCTAACATCCCCCTCAGCTTATTTATTGCAGTGTTTGTAGATATCCTTGAATGAGTTTCATACTTGATTCTGTTCTCCCACCCTACAATATTACTAGAGTCCAGAGAAATTTGCCGATAGTGAACTTTGAGACTTTTGGCTTGGCGGAGCTCAACGCCGGCTACAATTCGGCGCGATTTGTCGCCGCCCCGCATATAGACCCCAATTAGCCACATTGATCCTAGGTCAAGGACAAGAATATTCGGCGAACTCAGATGTCATTTGAAAAACTCAATACCAGTGTGACTGCATTCCGATTTTCATCGACTTCCGTGCCTCGTAGCATTCGCACGCGCATATAATCTGAAGACGCACAAGGGGCTGGTCGGCCGTCCCATCCCCTTCCATGGAATTTATTCGTACCAAAACTTATTTTATTACAGCCAGTGTAAGCAAGCCCTTTGTTTGCCTTGTAATGGGCGGGAGAAGAATACGTCGTTGTGGCGCCAGGCAGTGCCTGTGCAGGATTCGTGGTCAAACTGAATAGAATGAACATAAATGAAATACGTCAACCAGTGGAATCCGGCATTCCTTGGTGGAATCCACTGCATCGCAGTAGTATCCAGTGCAATGCAATGATATCGGGTGGGCGGAGCACGATGATCATTTCAATGTGAATTGAGAGAAATCTATTTCATGACGCTGGAAAGTGGAGATAGGGTTGGCCACTGGATTCCAGTGGATTCCACTGGAATTTCGGTTGGCAGGCAATGGCAGCCACTGGTTGTCGATGCCGAACAGTGCCGATCACTGCCATTTCCACGGTGTTTTTGGCCGCACAAGAGCAGCCCGGGTCTTATAGCAGTAATAATGCTCGGATTGACCTAGATTTTTGATACGATGTACTTTGCCGTATTCCGGAGGACATCGTGAATGTGACCTGTTCTTCCAATCTATCACACTGGAATGCAGAATATAAAGTGGATTTCCCTACAATCTATATATTTGAAGTATGCACCATATTCACTATCCCGGTACGGGATTCCCTCGGCAAAGTACATCGTATCAAAAAATCTAGGTCAATCCGAGCATTATTACTGCTATGAGACCCAGGCGGCTCTTGTACAGCCAAAAACACCCAAATTTGACCCACCAAATGATCTTGAGGTAGTTAGAAAAAATTGGGCTGCCAGGTGCCCTTCGGATTTCCCGTCTGAATCGAATGAGCCTACTTTCAAGGAAAACGGTTGAGAATTGAGCTCACAATCAGGAATCTCGCGAAAACTTACAAAAAAAAAACCCCAAAAAACGGGCCGTGCCCTAAGTTCCGCAAAGAGCTGTAAAGGGGTATTTACAGTAGTCTCGGACAATTTTGAGCCGATTTTTGAAAGTCGAATACCAAGTGACTCGACTTGACTTGAATCAAGTCAGCGACCTCAGGTCGACTTGGGGGCTGGCTTTCCCTCGCGGTTTTCTTACTCTGTACTGTATGCTATGTCGAAGCATTCACCTTCCACTCCATAGAAGGCTTGCATTGGCCCGAAAGATCCTGCTTACTACCCTACCCACCGATGTCGTAATCAGGCGCTATCCCCAGAAGGGTTTCCTTCCTTATTTGGTTTCGGAGACCAGCCGCATTGGGACCTTTGGTTCTGGATGCGTGAGTGAAATCAGACCATAATCAAGTTTTTTCCCCACCTTAAAATCTCCCTCTTTATAAATTAAGCCTGTCCGTCCGTCTGAAGCTTTTTAAACTCCGCCGAATGTCCGCCGATGCCGCGGGCTGCGGCCACACGCAGGCCTTGGTCTCCGTGCACTCTTCACATTCTGCCGCAGGTGTCAAACCTAAATCTGGTAATTTTGATGGCGGCAAATTTCGGCAAATTCAAGTTTTTCCCCACCTTAAAATAATAATAAAAGTGTTTATGTTCTGACTACGGGAGACTAGGTGAAACCAGTCCGGACAAAAATCCGCCGATTCAAGATTTTTGGGACCTGGCCTCCAAAGGGATTATCAGGGGTCCTGGTAGCGACCCCTCCTCCAGCAACTTATTCTATCCGAGTGATGCAGAATAAAATGTGTCCGCTTTGAGATGTCCGAACTGATGGGGTCCCGACAGCTGTCTCGGCATTCCTCCGAAATATTCCCCCAGCATAAATTTTCCTTACGGGAAGTCACCCACTGACTCAAAAGAATTGAACCATTTTGCCGTGTTTCTTACACTGCCAGTGGAGAGAATGAGTTGTCCGGAAGTTAAATTTTACCTCTTGTCGGGAGAAATAGGATCATCGGGTCGCATGAAACTGGTGCCATTATGAGGGTGGAGAGCAAGGGTGCTCCGGAGCTCGAAATTTTCTCAGAGTTTATACCCACAATATCATATGAAGTGCATAAGGTCGGCTCACATAGGGCCAGTGGCAGCCCCCAGCTTTGGGCCTGGCAAATATTGTATTCAACTCCGATGTGATGTTTTGATGGCCATGCCAAATGCCAATAGATCACAGAAATCGAACCCGGATCATTCTCACCTACAATCATGCCTTGATGCCCTTTGATACCACAGTGGTTGTGATTTTAGCTGCCTATTCTGACCCGACCAATATCAAGAAACAAGGATAATTGTACTCTCACACCTTTACAGCTCTTTGCGGAACTTAGGGCGCGGCTCATTTTTTATCAAAATTTGATGTTTCCACCAGGATGGCTGCTGTAAGCTCAATTCCCAACCGTTTCCCTTGAAAATATGACCATTGAATTCGCATTTCCATTGCGGAGGGCATGGCCTCCTCAGACCTTCCGATGGCGAATCAAATTGCCTGATTGGTAGAATATCCAGGTTCTGACTAGGACGGCTGTAACATGAGCTATATTTGTTCGATTGGGCTAATTTTTTGATACAATGAACTCACAGGTATACCAGATGGCAGCAAATACCGGGATTTTTAATGTGACCCATACCTCAGATTTATTATCTATTACGAGCACACCAAATGATATTTTTGAAGCCTTCAGCCAAATACAAGTCATATAAAAAATCCCAGCATTTGCTGCCCTCCAGTATACCTGTGAGTTCATTGTATCAAAGAATCAGCCCAATCAAACAAATATAGCTCATGTTACAGCTGTCCTGGTCAGCCAGGTTTTGGTTTGAGCAGGGCAGTTGTAACATGAGCTATATTTGTTCGATTGGGCTGATTCTTTGATACAATGAACTCACAGGTATACTGGAGGGCAGCAAATGCCGGGATTTTTTATATGACTTGTATTTGGCTGAAGGCTTCAAAAATATAATTTGGTGTGCTCGTAATAGATAATAAATCTGAGGTATGGGTCACATTAGAAATCCCGGTATTTGCTGCCCTCTGGTATACCTGTGAGTTTATTGTATCAAAAAATTAGCCCAATCGAACAAATATAGCTCATGTTACAGCCGTCCTAGTCAAAACCTGGATATTCTGCCAATCAGGCAATTTGATTCGCCATCAGAAATTCTGAGGAAGCCATGCCCTCCGGAATGGAAATGCGAATTCAATGGTCATATTTTCAAGGGAAACGGTTGGGAATTGAGTTTACAGCGGCCATCCTGATGGAAACATCAAATTTTGATAAAAAATGAGCCGCGCCCTAAGTTCCGCAAAGAGCTGTAATGTACAGTCTACTCCGTCTTAAACCATTGCCTTCAGTAGACAGCCCAAAGTATGGGTAATTTCAGGGTATTGGGGGTGGGCACCGCCTATAGTTGTAGCCCGTTGTTTATTTGCGTTAAACATTAAAGGCTCCCTGCCAAAAATTGATGATCAAACGCCTGCAAGTTTTTTACAGTATAGTATCCCCGCCCCCCGCCCCCCACATATACTTGCAACTATTCCCCATCACACTCATCGTCATTCAACTCCTCATCAGACAGGTTCTCTGGGCCAAATACGGCGGTGTGAAGCGGGCTCCAGTTACTACTGAATCTGGTGAATATGACTGCGGTTGAATACTGGAAAATGGAATACTTACACAGAAATATCCTTCTTGTTTCTGTGGCCAACACGGCCCAAATCAATGAGCTTAAAGGCGTCATGGGAGTTGTTTGTTTGAAGAACGATGCACTGCTCAATATTCCCTGACGCGTCTCGGGAATGAGGCTCCTTCGCTTTCGATCCACAGGTCCTCGTCCGAGAAGACCATTGCCTGACAATTTCCTTCGTAGTTGAAATCTGTACTTCACCCAGCGCCTGGTCTGTGAATAAATAACGTAAGCACTGGCTTTGACCCGAACGTAGTGAGCTCTTACATTTGCGTTCCCTGAAAATCATTCTATGGTTGGAAGTGATGGCTAATATTCCGTGGCGGCCCGCATGTTATCAGCATCACTGCATCCCTGGCGGATGCGGGTAAAACCAGAAAGTGCTCAACCTGCGCATGTAAGTAAATAAAAAGCGTAGAAGAAATGAGCAAATATACTCACCTCGCCATTCAAATCGAAGGTGAATCCTTCCACGGAACAATCTTTCATTCCGATGAAAACAGTTCGCTCATCGCCCGCACAGGCATCCCAAGAAAGGGCAGAAACAGCTGCATGGACTCGAAAGGAATGGATGTGGCGGCGAATGCGGAGTGCGAAGAGATTGATGCTCCCATCACGAGCTCCACATGCCAGAAAATCCCGATCACCACTGAGAGCCATCACGTCGGGGGCCAAATTGGGAGGGTGGAATGCAAAAGAGGTCCACTCGGTCTGCATTTTCATGGAAAGTCCATCGTCTTCTCGTTTCCTTTATGCCATTGCCACAACCTAAATGGGGTTTATTATCTGTCAAAAATCCACAATCCGCCTTCACATGGGCTGGCTGTTCTTCATTTTGATTTGTGATGGACGCCATTTGTGGATTGGTACCATGCGGGGACCTGGGAACAGCATTTGTGGATTTTGAATTGTAGACAGCATTTGTAGATTTGGGACGAATGCGGAACAGTCGGCATACCCCATGCAACACCCGAACTTTTCAACAACATTTCTGGATGAGATTTGCTGGATTTGGGACGGTTGGGAACAGCATTTGTGAATTTTTCGATGACATCAATATTTGGAGCGGCGCCAGAAGAGATGTGTCCCCGAACACACCCAAAATGCTGTATAATCCCAACTCAGAGTTTGGAGGTCAAGAAGGCCTTGTGGACTTTGATTTACAAGGATTCACGGTCGGAACTCGGCACATTTGTGGATTGGGATTTGTGGATTTGCATCTGACGCTTCAACAGTTCCGAGCCCCTTGATTTTGATTTGTGGACAACATTTATTGACAATATTTGTGGATTTGGGGCCGATGAGGGGACCAAATCCAAAAATCCTAGGTCCTCGCAACTAAATGGACATCGTAAGCTACGGTTGATTTGAACACCTCCAGCCATTGGCCAGGAAACGGGTCGAGGCGTCGCCGGCGTCGGTAGTACGCTAGTCTCTTATAGACAGACGCTACAACATAGGGCTTTGTCAAGCCTGGCCATTTATAACACCCGACTTGCCTGTGCCACCAGGGCCCCCAAGGAACATACGCACCGTAGAAACATCCGTGGCATCTCAGGACTTGCCAAAAATTGTGGAATTTGTGGAAGAGATTCAATGCCATGGATGATGTCGAATCCGCTTTTTGCCCCAAGCGCCCCCATGAACACCCTGAGTATTCGTTGCTCCGTGAGCAAAAGAAGTCCTTACAATCCAAAGCGTGTAACAGGCCAGATAAGGAAGACGCCACTCGTCATCACCTTCGGCTTCGGCCTTCGGTTGACTTCTCGTGGCCTAGTGCCTAAACTTTATCTGACTATCGTCATTACATTAGCTCATTCAACTTTGTGGTAAATATTGTATCTCCCACCTTGTCTCCAAGGTGACCTGGACCTTGCGTTGAGTCCCCCAGCTGCCGGGGCGCAAGTTCCCGGACACGGCAATGCCCGGGTTTAAAATGAACCCGAAGTAACCGTGAATAGAAACAATCGTGACGATCTGAGGAATGGAGGTCCTAATGGACCCTCGGAACTCGGCTGCAGGCGAGATGGAAGCTGGGCCGCAAAAGCGGCCTCGCCATGAGATTGCGTAGATGTAGTGACGCACAGTTGCACGAGCAGCAAAATCATGCATTATATTCATTTTCACTTCGGCAAGGGTCTACTGGGGGCATACTTGTGTAGATGGAGTTTCTAATACTAACATGGTCCCGCTATAATATACTGTAAAATCACAATGATCCAAGAGATTAGGCTGTTCAGCATATTTCTCGAGATTCATAAAGCTTTTCAACATATACTTCAGTCTCAGGTTAGAGCAACTTTGTGCATCCTCCCAGTTCTCTTTGTAAATGTTTTGTTATATGCCCACAAGTAAAGTATCGACTCAAATATCCATATCCTGTATTCAACCATTGGGAATTGCTATTTAACTGTCAAAGGTCAGCCTGTGTGTTTTAGCTATTTGAGTGGATGGGTATATCTTGGAATGATCAGTCTATTGAGAAAAGATGGAATAAGTGAGGTATGTACTGTTTCTGCATCTTCAGGCCATCTGAAATAGAACAGCAGAAATCTAAAATGTCAGCACTGGAAGGACAAGCTGCTCCCTCTTTATATTGTCATTACACAGTTCAGAAACCTGTGTTGCATTGATTTACACGTATATATACACATTGATTCAGACAGGTTCTGAATAAGGTCTGGAATTAGCCTAGAGAAGTGAGTTCCAGGAGAAATTCCCATATTTGGACAAAAGCGTAATGGTCTTTGTGGGGAAACAAAAAGAATTCCCAAATATGGATGCAAGCGTAGCGGTTTTGATGGGGAACAAATATGATCAAATATCCTTTCTTATTGGACCTGCATCAGCTGAATCCGGAGGTGTTAACCAAACCTGAGCATGCAAGGTAAAATATGTATCAATTCCTCCATCGGCAGAACCTGGGCATGTAGGGCTCAAAATATTACAGTCCTGCATCAGCCAAACCTCAACTTGTTGGTTGCGAAATATAATTATCTCTCACATGGTGAATTGGCTGGACCTTGGTCTGTAGGTTGCAAAATATCATCACCTATTGATTCCTGCAGTGGCGGGACCAGCATCTAGGGCCCACAATATTGCAGTCTGCTGGGACCACGTTGAGCGATGCATAGTCTAGATCCAGCTTGGACTTGTGCGTCATCCCAGATAGCGGACAAGAGATCCACAGACAGCACACCCTGCCTTGGGGGGGGGGGGGTATATTACACTCGCGCGGTCCGCAGGCTGAACAGCGAGTTTACGGAAAACAAACATGTAGTACTGTACAGGTGTTTATCCTTACAGAATCCTACAAGATGCCGAGCACAACTTCATTCCAGGGGGTCGAACGTACAAGACGCTGGCGATTCGGGGACTGGCTGGCCCTCACATAGGCTGAACCTCTGGTTAAAACCTGTAGGACCTCACCACCAGCAAAATATGCCGGTGTACGGAGTGTTCGCGCATCCCAGACCGATAATCCACCAACCATACGATTGACCGCCAAGCAGGCGTTGACGATCCTCTCCGCTTTTTCAACGTACACGCGATGATGTTCCGAATACATATCTTGGCATTGAGATTATGCCAGACGCCCGCATACTGGAACATCGGGGCTTCTTTGAGCAGTTTACCATCGAGATAGAATTGTTGAGGGATCTTAGGCTTGCCCCCATAAACATTTCAGGAACGAAGCTATAGTCGAGTGCTCGTACCAGTGTTTGTATCTCACACCCAATGTTCCCCATGTGAGTAGTGGTGCCATTCAACTTCGCTTGAAATCCATGGCCCGACGTAGAGAGTATCATAAGGTCGTCTGCATGTTCCAGTTTCGAAATTGACCTCCCATTCACTGTCACATCTCCCGGTAATGGATACAACTTGAAATTTGCGAGAAGTATATTCATCAGGAAAAAACAAAATTGCTATCGACTGCTATGGGGGTCTATCATAGACACCATAGAGCTCATAGACAGTCATAGACACCGTCTATGGTGTCTATAAATGTCTATGGGTGTCTATGTAGCAGCTCATAGACGTTCATAGCAAATGAGTTTTCCCGATGTTCCAAAACTGTGGTGAGCCAGAATCTCCGGTTAAAACTCCCAAGAAGGAGAAAAAGCTTTCTGAGAGTTCCTCATTCACTCGCACCATGTATTCCAACTTGTCACACAATAACAGGTGCACGGCGCTGCAAGCCACCCGCGTGTGCGCAAGAAGTGCGGTGACGATAAGTGGAGGATATATTACAAGCACATACCTTGCTCGCGGAACACAAGATATCGAGTCCAAATTCCCGGGTGGTGCACCGCCGCCTACGCGGGTTGCACAATGTATATAGGCAGTGGGGGATCTTGGAACGACCAAAGTAAAGTTTATATTCCGGGCCGTGCACCCCGATATGCGGGAAGTTGTGGGCACGGTATTGGATTGGTGGCCCAAGGCAGTGCGGTTGGGACCTGAAGTGCGCGCAAGAAAAATGAGGATGCAGGAGCAAGACAAAGTAACTCGGATTTACTTACTGGGTCTACTTTCTCCCATGGTGGAAAAAGACAGTCCACCACGAAAGACATACACAGAGACGTCACCCAAAAGCTCTTGAATCACCCCCGTGGTTAATTTTTGTGTTATCTTCCCAGAGAACTCATTTCAGGCACACGAACACAATTCCAGGAAAAAATCCATGCTCATTCCACTTCTGAAGCAACACGAAGCAAAATACTTCCAAATATGGAAATATTGCACAGCTCGGTTCGCCCGCTCCCGAGCAGATTTGATCTGAATTTCTCTTTTGAGAGATGCAGTGCCCCGGTGGATGCGCCTGTTTGCTTAAGAAGGAAACCCAGCGAGTCCCCGACAAAGCTGTCTGAGGCACCCATTCTGACTAAGTCGATTTCGGCAGAGATTCTGAGCGTTTGTGTTTAGCGGGCAGTCGGAGACATCATATGTCTCTGGATAGGTCCCCGGTTGGGTATCGGCCCAAAGCCAGAAACCCTCACGGAGACCTGTCACGACCGAGTCTACGAAGGGCCGATTCGGATGATGGGGAAGCAACGAGTCGAAGACGGTGATATTAATGGGTGTAACGAGTTTGAAAAGGTGCGGACTTTCTTTCAGAGTCTTCATTGCGGCCAGTGTGTATTCTGATGAAGGCGGACGCGGGAGAGGAGGATCAATCCGTTGACACCGCGGTAGTTCGCTCCAGACCTCTGGCAAGCGCATGTCGTCCAGCGCATCCTCAAGGGATATGATTCCATCGTTGTCGCGGCCACTGGCCTCGGTAAATCACCCATTTTTGAGGGCACGGCCAATGTAGCCACCATGAATGAAACAATAAAAATGCGGAGGACCTTTCGACTGCAACTCTCGGCTCCTCTTAGCGTGCTCTCCGCAGCTAAGTGTATCTTGGGGGTCACGCTAGTCGACTTGATCCGTAATAGACAGCTCAGAAAGATTTTTGAACGACCGTAACAAAGGGAGGGCATGCTGGATGGATACAATGAGAGACGGAAGGCTGCGCAAGCCGGAGATGCCGATTTACCAACCAGTTCGATCGGATAAGAGAAGCAAAGTCGTCGCAATTCTGGGAACCTTTCGAGCACGTCTATGGATTTAGAAAGTGAATTGGGAAAACTCGGTGTATGTCGAAGGTGAACTCGCCTGCAATGCGTTCCTTGGAAGCAAGGCCGGCGAGTGTATCTAACTGGGGGAAGTGCCTCTGGGCCGCCACCAAAGCACCTCTCTCTGTGTATTATCGGAAAAGTCAACGACGTGACGGAGGGAAACGCCGAGAATAGCGGGGAAAGCTCGTGTGGGACAGATAAGCCGGTGATGGTGGGGAAGGTGTGCGTCTCGAAAGCATGGCGGAGAAAGAACAACATGACATTATGGGCATAGAAGTGAAGTTGTAGTCCTCGGATATTCAGCAGATCGTGCAGAAACCGCACAAGGAGGTCGGCAGTCCGTTCTCCAGAGACTCTCATGGTGCCGTCAGAATGGTATACATTACCTGGATAGGTGATGTGAACATTTCTGGATACCGTGAGTGAACACAGGCCTTGCAATCCTGAGCTTTGACGTACCGGATATGGGGGGAAATGAGAGGAAAAGACGAGACTCACCCACTGAAAATTCCTGAGCTTCGGGAGATTGCTTCATTCCTCGGAGAGTCCCGATATCTTTCATCCCTGTCGCAGCACAATACCAATGACTTTCGAAATACTTGTGTAAATCTGAGTACTTACCCGAGTCCAAATCGAACGCCGGGAATAAATTTCATCCCCTGCTGCACACGTTGGTGGCTCTACATTTTGGAAGAGGGATATATAGCGCAATCAAACAAATACGAACCGAGGTCCAACCCATCCGAATCGGCGAGCCCTCCATTCAAGCGAATATCCTGAGGGGCTATATATGATGAATCCTCTCGCTGGAAAGTGATCGGGTCGTTGGCTGGCCAGGGCTGGCGGCAATCCTTCCGGAAAGCCATATCGTCGAAATTATTGAATGCCATCCATCCTCCAACGGCCGGAATGAGAGGATAGTCCTTGTGGGACGCGAGTTGGTGCAAGGGGTTTGAAAAGCCAGAACGTGCACCCAAGCCTTCTGCTGCCGCATCATTTGTAGTTCCGAACGCGGGGGCATATGTGTCCCATAAACCTGAGTTGAAGTTAGTTTCCTGAACGTCCCACCATGCCTCAGGTACACCTGTTCGTTGATGCTGTGAGTTCCGCGCTTGCCGGTCAGTCTACCAGCGCGACTGCGAATTCATGATCCTCCCCCCATCCACGGAGCTCTCCGGATCTACCAAGGCCTTTAGGCCTGTCAAAGATCCAACCGGAATGCGACATGGCAAATCAAAAACGGCGTGGCACGTACTCGTTTTCACAAAAAGTGACCGGAAATGAGTTCATTGCATCACATCACGTACACCGAGCTCAACCACCTACCACCACCAGATGCCTGAGGATCCTACCCATGGATAACTTGACTCGTCTTCGAGGAATTGGTTCATTGGCGCTATCTAGAGCCAAGGAGAGATCAGCCATGCTTGTTGTGATTACGCCATTCCATCATCTGCAAGAAACAATCTCTGGAAAGAAATTCTCAGAGACCCGTTTGAGAGCCAGTTAGCCACAGAGTGGATTCTAGGGCATCTTTTGCGAATTGTAGAAGGCTTAGACCATGGATCCTGCCATGGAATATAGCTGCAAACTGTTCTGCAACATCAGCAGCAGAATCACAACACACATCAGCGAAAGCCTAATTAGAGACACAGTCGCTGAGCCGGTTATACCACAAATAACTTTATGAGATCCTCTAAGTTTCCCTCATTGCCTCTCATGCAAGAATAGAGCACTCAGACGAAACAGGACAACACTTTGTGTGAAGGTCATGTCGGATTGACTCGCTGAACATGTTGTCCTATTTTTGCCCATCTGCCGACTTTCTCCCATGTCTCTGTCATATAAACGATGTGGCAGATCCCCAAGATTTTCCTCAGAGCCCTCCCAGTCCCGTCCATGCACGAGGGACCGCTGCACAAACAATTTTGCACATCTGGGGCAAAATCACGTGCAATTAAAGTAACGATTTATCGAAGGCCTAACGATCATTGTCGATGCCAAAACATGTCGAACGGCGGCGATATAACCCACTGAACATCTATATGTGGTTAGAACACAAATATTCCACCTATGGTGCGGGCCGCCTAGCTGCCGCTACCTCGTGCTTGAAATATAGCGGCTTCAAGTTCGACCGGATTTCTTATCCCTCTTCCAAAAGTGCTCCGTTTGAACATAGAAGAACAATTGGAAGAGGGATTTTTATTTAAATCAAAACTGAGCGAGTTATAAAAAAAGATCCAGCCGATTTGGCCACATGCGGGTAAAATATTGAAAACAGGTCCGTATAAGCTCTATATAGGCGCAAAATGACGCCAGTCGTGTGCCCTTCTTACTAGTCGAACCTCCGTGCAAAAGTCTCCGGAATATTTGCATGTGAATAACTAATTGGGGTAAGAGATCACTCGCATATTTAATGCAATCCCGCAAGCCGTACATGTGTCCGACCCGTTCTTGAGACACAATATAATACCATTCAAATTTGCATTGCGAAAGCTATGGAAAGCTGCTCAGAGGTACACTTTAAAAAAAAAAATCTCCGGCCGATTTGGCCACTAATCTCAGGTAGCGGCAGCTAGGCGGCCCCGCACCATATTGGGATCACACGAGGCGAGTTTCCGGTTACTTTTTGTGATAACGAGTAGTTGAGGGGAGGGTCGCAAGGCAATGTAATGAATTGACACCATTTATTTCAATAATGCGTGAGCCTCAGACCCGCATCACATAGACATTGTGTACTCACCGTCTTCGCTTCTCACGGAAACATGGAAATTCATGGGGAATTTGTATACCCCTTCCGCCAAGGGCATTCGGGAAGCCCGCATACAGTCCACCACCGACAGCTTCTCCAATGATTAGAATGGATTTCTAAACATAATTGTAGACCAATTGTAGAGTGCTTAGCATCCTGACAGGCCGTCTTTCCAGCTAGCCCAGACCAAGCCTGTTTGTCGAACGTGAGGTCTTGACAGAAGGGCGCGAAAGATGTCCGGAGAGATGGGAGTAGGAAAAGGCAGTGTTTGATTCGAACCCTGCCAGATCGCCGCGAGTGGTCCGTGCGCATGTAGACACGATCCTGGTTATGTCAGCTGCATCGCTTCTTGTGAGTGGTAGACAAGGTAGAAAAGTGCTAGGTTTCGGAGCAAGCCCGCGCAACTACGGCCCGGCGAGTCTTCGATTTTCAGAAACCATTGGCTGCAGGTCTAAGATTGACGTATATTCCCGCAATCTTGAAGGAAAAATTGTCTATTGACGACCCTAGAATGCTCCTACAGCCGTTTGCATAAAGGTTGACAGTAGCGCGAATTTTAAATAATAACAAATTTTGATCCCATCATTTCTCCTGCTTATTCCTCGCTCATTTCATGGCCTGCCGACTCGTAAGCAGGCACATTCGACGCAGATTCCTGAAGCTCTTCGACCGGTACCGAATTCGACCCGGCTCCTCCAGATTACAATTCGGCCTAATCTGGCTGTGGCGCAACTTGACCGGTCTCTTTAGAGAATTAAACCGACCGTATTACGCCGATGGGTTGTAACAAATACGCCGTATTTTTGTTACGCCACGGGTCGAGCCGTTCGTCAAGATCCGAAGTGAGGAGCTAAACGGGACGGGTGCCGTACGTACCGTGCGTTTACGCCGTATTTACGGTTTGGTAGAATTCAGTTGGCTTTGGGCAGAAATTCACCTCACTTTGAACGGGAGCTTTGGAGTAAATCTCTAACCATGAGAGTGGAATGGAGAGCACAAAGCCTTCCTGGAAAGGACCTGGGGCACTAGAAGGAAATCTAAAGAGACAGTTCTAACCGAAATTGCGCTGGCTATCGCACAAACAAGGTCCCGTGAAAATCCGCTTTGAAATGGCTCCAAACAGTGCAATTTACTGATTTGATGTACCAGAACATCGAGTGCCATGAAAAACACACCAAAGTTTGAAGGGTCGACGTCGGCGGCGACGATGAGGACAACACATCGGATGCCGTTGGTGATGAGGCATCTTTGATGTGACCATCGAAACAAAAGTAACAAATCACCTGACTAAAAAGCGTCCGGCGAAAAAGCGAAAAAAGCGTCCGGCGAAGTTTACTTTGAGCTCCCCTAATCTCAAACTCAAGACACGCGTCAAGAAGCTTCAAAGTTCTCAAGACCTCAGTGGGCAACTACTCAATACTCAAGACCGTCAAGACTTGGGACCTGCCAGTGCAATATCCGCAAGACGCCTCAAGACGCTTGGCTTGGGATATTTCAAGACGCCTCAAGGACACTCCAAACACAAGCCCTCCCAACACAAGTCCCCAATATATACGACGCTTCAAGGCTCCAACAAGACGCGAGGCCGGTTTGAGTGTAGCCACAGTCGGGTAACATGTACATCTATATTTTTATCAATCTAATGGCTTTTCTTTCATTTAATCTGTGCCCTATTGTGCTTTACAAGGCGGGATCTGGAGGCGGGGATTTCTTCTATTTCCTTTTGGCAGCCTACAAACCAACTACAGAGAACTACAGAGAACTACAGAGTAACTACAGAGCAACTACAGAGCACTACGTAATCCACTGTAAGCAGTAAAAGCACTGGATATTAGTGCAGGTACTGATTTTCCAAATTGTGCACTAATATCTAGTGCTTTGGGAATCAGTGCTTTTGTGGTCACTTTAAATTAGCACCTTCTGGGTACTAATCCTTGAGGCACTGAATATTGGTGCACACCCTTTTTTACTATCTTATCTCGATCTTATCGCGTTCCTGATGCCGACACAATGGCGGTGCGCACGGGGATCACCGAGGCAGATGACCCTTTCGCTTTGAGATCCACCCTCGTCTGCCCTCATAACTGGTTCCTTGGTCTCTTCAACTCTTCATGGGATCACCCGTTGCTCTCTCGGACGAGCCCATCTCGGAACTCATCTTTCGTGCATCCGAGGACCGACATCCGACAACGACGGAACGGGCGGCGTTACGGGCCGAACGGCTCTGAAGAAACAAGATAACCGCAACGTGTTCACTCAATCCCTGCCCCAAATCTCTGCAGCGCAATGTCTTACGGACTTCCTTCGAAGGCAGTAAATGCAGACCAATAACTCCAAGGCAAACAAAACACCATGACGAGGATGAACCCGAGAAGCCGCCGAAGAAAGCAATCGTGAGGTCCAGTATCTCCTCGTTCCTCATTCAGATTTCAACCCGATAATTCCGAGATAAACAATGAATACTATCACCTACCTGGCGAAGAGGAACCAGCGCAGCCACCAAAGAACAAGGGAGTGATTATTTTCAGTTCCGTCCCGGGTGGCTCTTTATCTCCCTCTTTATAAAATTATGGGTGTCCGTCTGAAGCATTAAAACTCCACTTATAGGTCTCTCAACCCGAAGCGTTGGTCTGTCTACATACAGGCTAGAATATCGTACTATATCCCATCACCACGACCGACCCCATGCTCAACGACAACGCTAAGTCAATAATTTGTGATTCCTAACGTGGAACGTGACCAGGGAAGAACCCGCACACACCACAGCGAAGTATCGACAAATCACCCAAATTCGAGCTATAATGACCGCTTGCCAAAAGCGAAATTAGTGCTGACCTTGGTCAATTATTTGCCAAACGACAGAAAGTTTTTTTCGACTCCCGGCTATCAAGCCCCACAGTTTGAGGAAGTAAACGACCGGATACGTGCTGATATCTCCTGGGAATACCCCCAAGAGAGACTTCAGCGGAACGAGCACACATACCTGCAGACCGTTCTCTTCAGACTGAAGAAACTGCTTGCAGGGTCAATCTATTCTATATAGATGTCCGGCCTATGTTAATGCCCTCGTCCTTCGCTAACGCTGGCCAGCCCCCGAGCGCATTGTGCGCGTACCCTGGTCAGTACAGTGGGTCCAGGGGAATCATGTTGAACTTATAGGCCAGCGTCCGATCCAGAACAGACCAGTGGCGGTGGCGTAGGTACGCGATCATGATCATGACGTGAAAATGCGACCTTGGCGTCCTGAGGCAGAGAGCGCACGTCGTCGGCCAATCCACCCAAAGATGCACCGCGCATCAACACCTCAGACAGTGCTTTGGGTCCCAGGATCCGTGAATGGCCATGATTTGAGGATTCCAAAAGGTGACATGGTGGTTGGAGGCAACATATGGGAATGTTGAAAATTTGTGGGTGTCATGCAAAATTTCGGCCGGTGTCGAAATGTCGAATAGGTAAATCCAGTCACGCGTCACACCCTATGTCGATTTGAACGAAATAATCCAGTATTTCTTTTTGGTTTCTGGCCCGCCCCTAGGCCATCATGTTATTTTCTCCTTGGATATATTTTTCGTGCAGGGCACTGCAAGGACACAAGTCCCTCCATCATACGAATGGCGGGGGCGCTTGATGCATGCCCGATGGAAACCGAACCGCCTTGACGTCCCATCAATTCTCGGATGCAGTGCAGCTCGCATGAAGGTCGGCATTTCTTCCCAAGCCTCCGCTGTTGCCTTCGCCACCACGTCAATGGTCTTTGGCGGCGGCCCACCAGTCATTTCTGCCTGCCTTTGGAGCACTGCGAGGCGGGCCTCGAGGCGAGGCTTGACGCGGGTATCGGAAAATTTACGAGAATACAAATGGTCGATCGGCTCTCGCTGCGGCTTTTCAGGGGTGCCGTCCAAGACCCCACATCATTAATCCATGACCTCACAAAGCCAACGGCGCCCCGAAGCCACCCGGATTGCACATGCCGGAAAAGCCATCAGATGGCTCGTGGTGGCTTACCACAACCTCTCTAATAGTGGTCACATTTAACATCCTTGCCTATGCCCCGCCTGAAATGAAATTGCACCAAGGATTGGACGGCTACTTTACTTTTTGTTGGCCACAGCCCGACCCCAATAGCATGAAATGGCCCTAGCACGGATCGAATCTCGGAATTCCATCACATTTGAATCAATAGCGATCACATTTAACATCCGTATCCTGTTTTGCCTATGCCGCGCCTAAAATAAAGTCGCACCAAGGATTGGAAGGCTACTTTACTTTTTGTTGGTCACAGCCTGAACCAATAGCATGAAATGGCCCTAGCACAGATGGAATCTCGGAATTCCATCGCATTCGAATCAATACACACGTGCTGGAATTCAAACGCTGATCTGTCCTCTACTGCAATGGAATACATTTTGAAACGCATGACCTGGGCCGGCCGCTTGTATATAGTAAAAGGAGGTATGATTCGGGCAGTATATATATAGAAATGACTTAGAGAAAAAGCTGTTGAAATCGGAGCCGCAGTGGGGAGTACTGAGAAGGCTATCGAGCGCCCCGACAGGCCGCCCAAAGAACCGGTAGTGGGATGTCCCGGGACGACTCGAGGGAATGAGTTCAGGGGAAGTGGACATTGGGTGCGGGCCCAAAGCTGCTGTGTTAGCAACGGGCATTGTTGTACCAGTCCTGGACTGTGGGTACACCGACAGATTCGATAAACCTCTGCGCGATGCGCGCGATCGCGGGGTGGCTGGTAGGGTGGTTGGCCAAAAAAAAAAGGTGGCAGGCACACGGCGGCGAGAAGATACTCGGGTGCGGTTGGCGTGTTGGGCGCGGTCGTGCCCTCGATGTGCAGTACCATAGTTGTCCCACTCAGAGAACGATCCCAGAGTGTGGCCTGCACAACATAATCAGAGAAGATTGGGGTAGAATGGATGCGTGTGGCGCACCAGATCAAATACCGCCAGCTGCATTTTCTCGTTCAGCAGCCTCCCTAGCTTCGCTTCCCACAGGACCGGTGGGGAGTGTGTCACGCAAAGCCCGAACTCGGGAAAAAAACCAGCTTGCTGCAGGATGTGCATGCTGTCGGCACTTTTCCCAGCCGCGAACCAGGCGAGGTCTGAGTAGCGTTCGAAAACCCCAAGATCTTGAGGAACACCGAGACGACGGCGGAGATCGTAAAGACTGAGCGGACCAAAAGTAAATCGTTTGAAGGGGAGGGGTCTCTGGAAAGGGCCAGAGCCCTCGCGAGTGCGGGGGTACGGGTATATTGATTCCTGGGATACCTCAGTCGTGCTCGAAAGCCATGAGTCAAAGATCGTGGTGGTTGAGGAACAGAAGTGATCGTCCCCACCGCCAATCCCACTGGTCATTTGAGCATTGTGTGGCCTATGTTCCCCCCAGATGCCTTGCCCCCGGGAAGCCGTCCTGATGGAAGTCTGTCGAAGTTCTGATCCACGGAGGTGTCTTCAAGTACCGAGTATCGTTTCGGCGCTGGGATAGACAGACGCACCAGGGATGGGACCTGTTCAATATCGGCACTCTGAGTCTCAAATCCCGCGATCTGTTGGCGACTATGGGCGGATTCGACGAGGTCGTTCAAGGAATGTTCGGAGCAACTTGCGGCTAGCTGTCGCAGTCTTGTTTAATCGCAGAATGGTTCCGTGACCGGAGACTTTAGCGAGCGAGCATTCACCGAAAATGCCATCTAACGTACCGACAATTTCTCCGTTGGCCTTCCTCGCAACAAAATCCAACCCACACATCCAGAGGTCATCGCTCCCGATTCCTGCGGCAGGCTCCTATTCATATACACAATCTTCGACAATAATTACCACGAAGCGTGGATCGCGGATCGACAGATCGGCACATATTTCCTCTGGCGAAAATGCCTCGAAGTCTTTCCATGCGTTCAAAAATAATTGGAGCTTCAGGCATCGCTTTAAGACGCCATCGAGGATTCAAGGAGGTTTTGGTAATCCAAGCTGTCTACGTCCTTGCCGCAAATCTTTGCATTTTAAAACAGTTTCAATTCGAGCCGCGCTGCCTGGCAATGGATAGCGCTGAGCTTTGCGGTCATTTTCATGTATTCAGATTGTGCTCGGGGCATTATTGGGCTCGCTAGCGACCAATCAGTGGTATATTTTGAAACGTGTGAGGGTCATTTCTTCGGTAATTTCACTCCCCGCACCTGATGCACCAAGTAACTAACGCTTTCACCTCAGTTTCGAAAGTCGCTACGAAGTAAAGGATCGATCATGCTGATAGAATATAATTTATCTTCAGTGCATCTCGTATTCTGTCCCTGGGCCATTTTTCGAGCCGCGCTGCCCGGCAATGGATAGCCTAGAGCTTTGTGGTCATTTCCCTGTATTCAGATTGTTCTCGGAGGGATTATTGAGCTCGTATCCAGACAATAACAGTAAGGACAGCTACGTAAATTGTGCCTTGAGAACCACCACAGTCGGCCTCCAGGCGTAAATCGTGCCTCGAGAACCACCACCACAGTCGGCCTCGAGGAGTGTTTTGTCAATCGGGAACAACGAACGCCCCATTTAAATGCTGGCCTCTGGTATTCAAGGTGCGGAGCAGAATCCTCATGTTATATTCACGGATTGAATTTTGTTTTTCCCATCAAACAGGTCTCGGATTCGAGCAATCTTTCAATTACCCCCACAATACGGAACCTACCCACACCCACTTGCCTACGTTGAGTGGTTCAAACCTTTCAACCAGCCCAACAAGATCGGATATTGAGTGGGAAAAATGAGGGATAAAGAAACGCTGTATGTACCAGACCTACACTCCGGTTATTTTTGATCATGACGAGTACTGACAATAAGACACCCATTTCCTTCTCTGTCCGCTTGCCCAAACCCCAAAAGTGGGGTGATTCCATAGGGTACCGATGCCCATGATTGTGTACTTAACTTGACAAAAGTTATCATTTTCTCCGATTGATTGGCGGGCCCACTCGACAATGCCTCGAGTTAGTCTCACTACTCGTTGCTGCCAGAGTTCAAAACATTGACCACACCTAGAGGCAGAAAGACAGATGTCTGACACATGGACCTCGAAGAAGTGCAAGGATTGCAGCAATGCAGATCAGACATGAGCAAATGCAAGTCAAATCTCCCACGAAAGTGGATGGGGTGTATTCCTGGCCACAAGATGTTGTGATGAGTGATTTGTATATCGTTCCGAGGACTAGCATCCAGCTAATATGCCAGGAAAGCCTCCATCCATCGAAACAGGGAGATCGCATCCATCAAGTTCAGAAGAAACAAGGTCGGAATAGAGAGCTGGTTTGCTATTTTATACGATTCAAACAGGATTCAAGGCGCGAATTACCCCAGGCGGACCGACCTTCGTGGAAAGCTGCTGGCTCAACTATTGCTCGCAAACGCTTTGCGATTGCCCTAGTGCTTTTTGTCCTTGGTGAGACGGTATGCTACGTTGGTCACCGGAAACTGAATATAACAGTCCCAAACCGGCACATCCTTGCACCACGTATGTTTTGAACGCGGGTAGGCGTGGGAAGGGCCTTTTCTCCGGGGAGCATATACCTCAGTACGTGGTCAAGATACCTTCTTTATAACTACACTCACCGCTCTCCAAGGGAAACTTTTGTTATTGAATACACCGGCAATCGAATTGGGCCCAAAAAAATGTATGAACTTGTGAAGCAGGGATGTGTGTGCATTCTTCGCGTTGGACCCAAGGTGCACGAAATTACCCTATTCAACAAGTGTTTAACTTTTTTTCCCTAGGAATTCGTTGACGCCAGCAAGCCAACTCGAATTAACCTCGCGCGGTACATCAATCATAGCTGTGATCCAAATGCTGTGGTTGAGCTCTGGCAGACGCCAGAAGGAAAATCTAGAGCTCTCGTCATCTCCAAAAAGGATATTTATCCCAACGAGGAGATTACCATCAACTACGGAAGGCACGAACTCGTTCGATGGGTGACGGTTTCTCCTCTGACTCTTGCTGCAGTGATTGTATACCATCGCCATGTCTTTGCAGGAAATGTCGAAATGCACCGGCGGAAGGATGATGCAGTGGTTACCGTCAGTGAAGCTTGAATTGAGCTTCTAGCAAATGTCAGCATAGGAAAATACAGTGACATTTGTGAATTCCGTTGATGCCGCCGCCGACATGCCGGTTTCGCCAATTCCCGAACTTCGTGAGCTTAAGGTTGATATTCCAAAGTGTCAGTGCTGATTAACCAAAATGTCAATATTAATAAACCAAAAGCGAAGCTTAAAAAGCTTCAAAAAAACACAAATAATTTTATAAAGACAGACCTAGCTGCCGCTACCCAAACTTAGTGGCCAATTGGCCGGAGAATTTTTTTTGGCCCTGTACACAGCCACAATCAGCCCAAATTTCCGTCATTTCCCCCGCTTGTGGCCAATTCGATGGCAAGAAAGAAGTTTACCTCCTTCAGTTTTGATTTGAATACAAATCCCTCTTTAGGATCAGCTTGTATCGTCAAAAGAATCACTTTCTAAAGAGGGATAAGAAATAGAGGCAAAACTCGGCCCGGAAAATCTCAAGCACGGGGTAGCGGCAGCTAGGTGACCCGCACCATAGGCATTGCGTTCAAGGCCCTCCTACACATAGCCTGAGTCCAGGTCCCTACACAGAGCTACACAGACCACTGTGTGTAGGTGGTGTAGACAGACTCTGTATAGGTCTGCATAGGTCTGTGTAGGTCTGGGTAGGTCTGGCGAGGTGTGTGTAGGTCTGCGTAGGTTTGCTTAGGCCCCTAGCCAGACATGACTCATGAGTGTAGGCTGGTTTGGACAGCTTTGATCTTCGATGCTTCCTATTTGGGATACTCACACAATTGAGTCTAGTTGAGTGTAGACGGGTCTGCTGAGCTACACAGAGTCTGCCTAGGTGACCTACGCGCACTTGCCGACTATATGGCCAGTCGCCTCTATTTCAACAGTGGTGTTCTCGTTTTTGGTGAAGATAGGGATGGCGGGCCCTTTCTCTGCCTTTTTCTGCGGCTGTTTGCGCTCCACCGGCCCTGCCAATCTTAGTATTATCCGGTGCAAACCGCCATGAGGAACATCGCACTTCTTCGCTTGTTTGAAACTGCCGGGGCCGCGCCCTTGCTGTCTCCACCTAGTGCCTTCAACTGTTCCACCAGAATCTTCTCCTTGGAATTGAGACATGCGAGGCCGCGTTGATAGTCCGAGCCCGTCTCAAGCTTGTCAAGAAGCAGATCTTCGTCGACGTGATTGGCACCATGATCTAATCAAGCCTCGTCCATGGCCGAGATTTTTTCTTCCTTTTTGAGGCGCTCCAGCAGCATATCCCTGCGATTTTTGACCTGATTCTTCAGGGCGGCAAGCCCTTTTTTGAGGATTTCGAGGGCAGGATTGGGCGACATGGTGAGCTGGCAAAATATCTCTAAGGCACTAAATATTCGTATCACTGTTATATCACTTGATGTCTGATAAGATACGCGAGCGGCTAACATATATCCATAAAGTATGCCTTATGGGATCCCCCAGGGGGTATGCGTCATGCGGTATCCCAGAGAGGAGGCCATTTGGCAGGGAACCGTCATGGTGGAAGCCAAAAAGCATGCCTTACCAAACCCACTCCTTGGGTGGTTACAGTCTCGAGGCGAGATCCGATCTGGGTCCATTGCGCGCAAGCTGAACAGGTTGTCTCTTGTATACAACTTCTGATCCCGAAATCAATAAAACATTAAGGAATGGTCTTTGCCACAAATACAATTAACTTAGGCTCCCGTTCTTTGATGCATTCCCTAGATTGGTGTTGTCTACAAGCAGCATGACACTGCCTCCAGATATTAGCCCCAACCCAACATCTACCGACTCTGATCCCTTAATACAGATCCCCATGTACATGTGAGAACATTCAGCGTGAAGATCGCCCTCAGCAACATGATCCAGAGCGAAGGCAGCCGAAAGCTGCCCTCGTTTTATTGCAGCACGTCTACAATAAGTTGAACAGTGGAGGGAGTATGTAACACTATGCCTCTATTGCGGCGCACAAAGCTGATGGTGCATTTCAGGCCAAGCTCCCTCCGGCTAGCGTCGCTCTCAGGATGCCCTTAAGCATTCGGAGAGTCGATGACGTCAAGAAAACGAAAATTTCGGACAAACAACACCAAAATAAACTTCGCGAGTCAGGGGCGTGGGAGTCATTTGATCGACCGGGTCTGACCGCGGTCGGAAAACAAAACACCCCAGAATTTTGCATTCAGCTGGAAAGACTTCTCTGCTTCACATCGCTTACGAGGCTCTGAGCCCACAGCTTTGACGTGGCAAGTCTACCACAGGAGAGGTCTGGGGCCTCCTGGAAAAGCCACTTTGCGCTTGAGTTGTTCACCTTAAACCTGCTCCGCTTTCTTTATTTTGCCTCTTCAGGTCCTGTGGCCAAACCACTATCCATAGATGATTCAGAGATTGATCTGTTTCAATAAATTAATATGTATATAAAACATGATGAAAGATGACTGGAAATGACAAGTGAGTTAATACATACACAGTACTTATCCCAAAAAAATTACGCTTGGCGTAACACCGCTGGCCTGGGGCCGAGATGCCGGTCGTAAAAAGTCACGTGATTCGCGAATTGAATGAAATGGTACAGTAAATCTCTTGGATCACCACAAGATTTGTGGAATCTGTGTAGCCGCCTGCGGTGGAATCTCAGTAGTCATCACACACTCGACTGTACATACTGAACAATTTCGTTCAAATCGACAGGGGGGGTGTGACACGTGACCCATTTTACCTATTCGACATTTCGGCAGCCGCCGAATTATTGCGTGACACCTCGAAAATTTCGGCATTTGAACCGAAATTTTTGTCTTTTTTCCCTTTTTTTTTTTTTTTCAGGCAATTTGGGGCTTGTGTGACCACTTGGAGGTTCGACAGAGGCCTGAGTGACGCGTGACCTCGACCAAAGTTCGTGATCGACAGGGGGGTGCGTGACGCGTGACAGCCGATTTGAACGAAATAGTACAGTACTTACTAACTGAATTTACATCACTTATGACACGTCTGACTTGTCTCTTACCCTCATCTCTGTCTTTTAATACCCCGTTATTCAATTGGGAGGGTGCTCATGATCATCTCATAGTGCACAAGGATGTCATGTTCCTTCACACACAGTTCAAAGTCCAACACCTCCAGAAACTCCCGCTTCAGCAGCCCGATGTCCAGTAACCCTATTAGGTTTGCTTAAGCGATGTGCTTTACAACGCCAAACAGGTTTTAAATATTGTTCTGATTAACACTGCCCAGTGCTGCAGCAGGACGACTGCAGTACCCAGTGGCAGCTTAAACAGTGAATCAATTAAGCACTGTTCATGTTTAACACTGTTGAACTGGTGTGTTTAAACAGCAAGATCACCAATTTTGGTTGAGTTTCAAAAAGATTCTGGTTCGAACCCAAGACCGTTCAACAACAAATAGCTGCGGAAAGCGTATTAACCGTTGAGCCAACCGATGCAAGGTCTCCAAATGTCTGCGTTAGTATGGGGACTCTGGACCCAGCTTAAACTTTATACACCAGCTATTCGACTTGAGTTAGCAAGGATAATGAAGGTAAATCCTATGAGAAATTAAACATCACATACTTACAAGTCTGCAGAAGATTCAACTGATCTCGGTGGAGGGAAGCATTCCATGTAGGTTCATGCGCGCGAGTACAGATACTTCGTCGGAGTGGCCGGGAGTATAGGTAATCTTCAGCGCACTCTTCGAAACCAGCGCTAGGATCCATCTGTAATAAGATCTTCCGGTCATGTAACAAAGACGGGTTTGCTGATCTACGGCTGTCTTGCTGTCATCGACGAGTCGGACAGAGTTTAGGTGGTCTGTATAAAGCACCGCGTTCCTGTTGTCGGCATCTGAAATGATGAGACATGTAATCAGTCCGAGCAGTTCCCCGTGCAAAATGGAAATGTTACGCCCTTCGAGCTTCAGCACCATAGTGTTTGCACCGGTCAGTGCGGTGGTGACGGATTTGCGATCCAGAACACTGGCGCCGACCATACGTGCCAGGCGTGCATCTGTTGACAGCGGCGCATGCAATAGGAGGGCAGTCGAGGCCGCGGTCGAGCAGGACGGTACGGAGATTCCGGAACGGAGCGTGTCAAGGCGGTCAAGTGCGGCGCGCCGCGTTACAGAAACACCCCTTCGCCTCCCCCTCCAATGACACATCACGTAATCTTGATGGCGCGTGGGTTCAAGTCAGGGAGGTGGGATTCTTTTTCACCCTCAATTTCCACGAGACCAAATCCAGCAACATCGCTCAAGCTCAGGCTCTACCTGATGCCTGTAGCGCGCAAAAGTTCAAAATTCCGTGTAAAACCCATCCAAAATGCTCAAGGAACTAAATAAAGTCATTGCCCTGGGAACACGGAATGCTAGTTTGAGCCGGTCACGCTGACTCGGAATCCCGGCGTTTGTTGAAATGTTGAAATGGTCCAACCGGGTCACGGGTCACGCCTGGTGTCGATTTGAACGTAATTATACGGTACCGTGAAAGACATGGTGGTATTGGGACGAGCTCGCTGCATTCAGCCGACTTACGTCCCGGACGTCAACGTCGCTGACTTATTCACGAAGCCTCTGCGCGCGCTGCGGCACAAGAGACTGGTCAAGGGCACCTCGTACGGATGCTCGTTGAGGGGGAGTGTTGAGATGTGGTCTTTCCTCTTTCCTTTCGTACTTACCTTTTCCAACTCGCTATCCTCGTGGTGATGCGTCACAGGAAAACGCAGTTCAATTCTGTGTTGAAGCCAAGATTTTCCAAAATAGTCATCTATGCAGAAACACCGAATCGAGGCCACTTGCTGCATACAACACCACATACACTAAGTGGACAAAAGAAATGTCACATGGGGTTTTCGGTCATTTCTGAGCTGAATCATTCCAAATAAAATGTTGGCACGAACTTCCATCGATTTCATGACGATATACACAATGTAACCCATACAATCATATGACAGCCTTCTGTGAACTGGTGGACACTGGGGATTTATACCTGGGAGGGGAAAACTCCCGCACACCAGCTTTTATCCAGAGGTCCTGTCACTCAAACGGCCAGCCAGTTCACGGTTTGCCAGCGTCTTGTATGTATGACCCCCCGGAATGATGTTGTGCTCGGTTGGCATCTTGTAGGATTCTGTAAGGATAACCACCTGTACAGTACTACTTGTTTGTCTTCCCCCCCCCCCCCCCAATCACTGCTTCGTTCTTTCGAAATAAAAATATTTGGGTATTTTCTAAAAGGTCGAGTCTGTGGAATCACTTTCTATGCATGAATGATGTATACAGTCTGAAAGTACTCGAAAAATAAACCTTATTCATGCTTTGATTGACCTGCATTCATACGGCTTTAGGAGCAGGTTTGCAAACGGAGTATGGGAGTATGGGGGAGGATGAGAGAAGGGAGTCGGATGAAAGGAGGTGGAAGGATGAGAGGATGTGGAAGTTGTTTGGAGAGATGGTGGAGGAAGCAGCTGTCAATGTCTGGAAAGCACACTCGCGGCAGGTATTCATTGACATGGCCACTGCGGGGTGGGGGTTATTGAAGGTGAGAAGAAAATATAGGAGAGAGAGCCAGGTGCGTAATGATCTTCCAGCTAGGTACCGATAAACACAGGATGGAGCGAATCTCAAGCATATTATTGAAAGCAAAAGTATGTGGCAGACCAACATTGAATGGCATGAGTACACTAATTGGAGGCAATTGCACTGGTCCATAGGAGGTGCGTGCTGTTCTTCCGTCACCTGTCCTTGATGTTTGTCTTGCTCACTTTTTCTCACCTTCTCGTTTTTAGGAAGTGCGTGTTTCCCTCATCACCCATGTTTGTCTTGGCAGTTTTTCTCACCTTCTCGTCTCTAGGAAGTGCATGCTTTTCCCCTATCGCCCATGTTTGTCTTGCTCACTTTTTCTTGCCTTCTCGTCTCTAGCCTGTGCATGCTTTCCCCCATCGACCATGTTTGTCTTCCTCACTTTTTCTTGCCTTCTCATCTCTAGGAGTGCATGCTTTTCCCCCATCGCCCATGTTTGTCTTCCTCACTTTTTCTCGCCTTCTCGTCTCTAGGAAGTGCGTGCTTTTCCCCCATCACCCATGTTTGTCTTGCTCACTTTTTCTTGCCTTCTCATCTCTAGGAAGTGCGTGCTTTCCAGGTCAGCACACAAAATGGACCACAGTTGGCTCAAAACTGTATTGAGATGTCGTGTCTCGACCACCCCAGGAGCACTACTTCACCAAAACACTTCAAATAAAGCCTATCCGAGCACTTTCATATGTCTTTTATCTTGTTTCAGTGTTCAGACCCAACCGGTTGCCTTCCTAGAGCCCCCATTCATCAAATAAGGGGAAAATGAGGCTTTCTGGCTTTTACCAATATATCAAGTTTCCTGCCTCTTTTTTGTGTTCTTTCCATTTTGGATGAACCATAAACACCATTCATGGATTTTGGGACATATTTGGGGACAGAAAATATGAGGTAATAGTTTAATAATTCTCAAAAAGGTAATTTCCATGGAATGTGATTTTACTTGTCCTTGAAACATGTTGGTGAAGAAACTCAAGGTTTCCGACGTTGATATATCATTTTTCCACATACCGGGAACCTGGTCCCGACACGAAGTTGTTGTATGGGCTGACAGACCGATATTCAACTTGTACTCTGCGCCAATGAACAACCAAGATTACACGCTCTTGACAATGTCTGCGAGCGAACACATTCAATGGAAGTGATGAATTGAATGGTAGAGTCCGAGAAGACCGAGTCAATGATGAACAAGAAGACTTAGTCGGGCCAATATTCAACCAAGATTAAATGTTCTTGAAGATGATCAAGGAATAATAATATCTGCGAGTGAACGTGTTCGTTGGAAGCCATGACTTGAGGGGTAGAGTTCAAGAAGACTGAGTGAATGGTGAACAAGAAGATTGAGTCGGGCCAATATACAGGAACGTACTTTCAAATGACACCCTGTCCATATTTCACTCGACTCAAATTGCTTGTGATCTGAGCTGGTAATACACTGGAAAAAGTGGCTAGTCTGGGCTCGCGTCGGGAAGAGATAAAAATATGTGCACAGCCGCAAAATTCAGAAGATATTTGACAACGTGGTTTGCTGGGGGGTTAAATTTTTCTGCACACGTGTTGGTGGCTACATTAACCTAGCCGAATCATTATTCCACCAGAAAATGAACACTCATTCCACTTCTGCATCGGGAAGAGATAAAATATGTGCACAGCCACAAAATTCAGAAGATATTTGACAACGTGGTTTGCCGGGGGTTAAATCCTCTGCGCACGTGTTGGTGGCTGCATTCACCTAGCCGGATTATGATTCCACCAGAACATGAACACTTATTCCACTTCTGCATCTAGAAGAGATAAAATATGCACACAGCCACAAAATTCAGAAGATATTAGACAACGTGGTTCGCCGGTGGTTAAATTTTCTGCGTGCATGTTGGTGGCTGCATGCACCTAGCCAGATTATGATTCCGCCAGAAAAATTAGTACTCATTCCACTTCTGCAATGGTACCACGATTTGGAATCTTGTCCTGGTACGCTGGCAGATGCAGCGGATATTTCGTGTGGATCCGTGGCATGAATCCCGAGCAACGACACGGAGCGTTTGAAGATTTACTGCGAAGTCTTTGCAGATGCCGTGGATCCGTCTAAATCGAAATCCGAGTCGGTCTTAAGCAGACTAGCGAGAAACATCCCGCTGCGCCAAAATCTCGCATCCCTGGCAGATGGTCCTTGTTGTGCATGTGAATGGAAATCCAGTGACCGCACTGGTGGACTCTGGTTCGCTGGGTGATTTCCTGTCAACAATTGTCAATCAGTTGAAACTATTCATATTCAGATGGAGGTCACAAGGCCATATCATATTTGTATGTATTCAAATATATTCAAAAAATATTTTTCTGTATTCATATTTTGGCCAGGTCATGCTTTTCAAAATGCCTGCCATTTGAATCTGCCTCTATTGTGCCAGGTCACACTTTTCAAAATTCCAGCCATTTGAATGCACCTCTATTGCATCTGGTCATGCTTTTCAAAATGCTGACCATTTGAAAACACCTCTATTACGCCAGGTCACACTTTTCAAAATGGCAGCCCTTTGAATGCACCTCTTTTGTGTCAGGTCATTCTTTTCAAAATGGCGGCCATTTGAATGCATTTCTATTGTGTCAGGTCATGCTTTTCAAAATGCCAGCAATTTGAATGCAGGTCTATTGCGCTGCTTTTCAAAATGGCGGCCATTTGAATGCAGCGCTATTGTGTCACCGGAATACTCTCAGATACAACATATCAAAAAACTAGATCATTTGAACTATTATATCTAGCGTGTGAACCATCCTACTAAAAAACAGTCCAATCTGGGCTATTAGGTCATCTCAGGGGACTAATCAAAAATCGTCATGCCCTCGAGATTTTCAATGCCAACACAATGAGCATATTTTGAGGCAAAACAGTTGAGAATTGACCTCAGGAGAGCCATCTGATAGAAATTTCATTGAAAAAAAAAAAAAAAAAACAGCCCTAAGTTCCGCAAACAGCTGTAACTTGCGCCGGTTCATTCCCATCATTATGCCGTCTGGTTCCCAATGAAACAAAAAATTGCACAGGAGAGAGAGGCGGCCCTGGATAAGAAATTCAAGCATACACCAAACAATGTGAAACAGAGACGGGCAGTAAAGGAGCCAGATTCTACGGATAACATTTGTCTTCTGGATTCATTCTATTTCACCACATACTTCAAGGCCAAAGAGAACAAAGCCATGAAACTTGCGGAAACTGTCCCTTGCCCTTGCCCTTGGTCTTGGCCTTCCTCGGCTTCGCCTGACGCCGTGGGGCACATTCACGAAGATGTGGTTCAATTCGGCCCTCTTGTAGGAGTTGCGAGCGAGAACTTCGAGGGCTTCAATGGAATCTTCCGTTATTGCTCCATTCTCTCTAATCATCTTGCCCCGAGCCGTGATATTGCTGTACAGTTGGCAGCTTAAGAGGGTATGAAGCATCGTCTCACAGGTGGGTATTCTCCAAGTGCCGATGGCAGATGGACACGGGCCGGGAACGGTGTCCGCCAATTTCTGGCAACGCACCCAATCCTTCAAAGCTTCTTGGATGGAATGACAACACACCACGCCCCCAAGGTATTGTATCACTTAGTCGATCCAACAAGCCATACAAGCTCATATCTCACTGTAGGAAAAATAAAACTTGTCGCCTTGAAGCGCGGGGAAAAGGAAAGAACTAGCTATCCACTCAAATCAACAACGGCCGTACACACTTTAAACTACGGTGCATATTCTCCGAATTCGAGCTGGAAGAAATGTTTGTATATGATTAGCGAATCGCTGGACCAGTGCTTTGTGGGAAGTTGGGTGTTCGCACAGTCTCCAACTACTCGGGTGAGTCGCATAAAATGATAGGGTTGAACCATGTTGACAAATCAAAAACTAAGGAGGCGACAATAGAGAGCTTGTGGTAGCCACCAGATCAGACTGGTGGCTAATTTTTGGCTAATTTTCCTGGACAGTGGGCAATGCTGTCAGACCAAGTCAGCCACTATTTGTAACTCTGAGGGAGTGTATAAATAGTGGCTGGATGAAGCCCGGTTTCCTCCCCTCAATCAGCTCCTTCTAAAGACCTCGACGGCGTCAACCCCCTAGATTACTCTTGACGGCGCATCTTCAAGCATCAAATCACGATAAACGCATGGCTCAAAACCTGGAAGGCCAAAGACTTTTCAAGATGGGACTTCAATACCTCGGGATGGCTGGAAGATTCCTCAGACTTTCAAATCCTGCTGAGTAGCCGCAAGACGAAGAGGCGCAAGACACCCCAAGTTTCGTATACACAGGCCCTCCTACCTCGCTGAATGATTTCTCAAGCCGCTCAAGATCACCTTGCACACTCTCTTCTTCTGATGAGCACTGTCCCCTTCGATCCCTTCCTTTAATACGTTCCCCATCATCCACACACCTTACGGCCTTTTGATTCCCTTCTTTTGACGCTCGTATTGCCTATTCTGCATCCTCGACTGAATCTCGCTGACGATGTTGGAAACAGCTCCGACATGTAACCCTTAGCCCTCTATCTTTATCGCGTCCTTTGCACACCCGCCTCAAATGACTCGATCTGGAGGTAGGCTCTCATGCTCTTGAGATTCTATTCTCCTCTTTCACTGACCTCTTGGCGAAATCTATAGGTCTCGTCTCGACTTCTGGCATTACCAGCGAGTCACCAGGATTTTTGATGATGCAAATATTCACTCCTACCTTCATATTATCTATGTACGTCAAGCCAAGTCATCTGCCATACAAGTCAGTCGAACTGTCACAGGATGGTACAGCAAGATTGGACGGTACATGCATGGTTGCGGCGCGGAAGAGTAATTATACAAAGAAGAAAACATACCTGGAATGCTGGTAGCCGTGTTTCGACTCAGGGCTACACAGAGACGAGTTGAGATAAAACACAGATGAACAAGATGATACACCCACTGAGACGTACCGAATTGCCTACGTCGTAAATGCTTCACATGTCCCAGAAGACACTGGAATTTTGAATCTGGATCATCACCACCGTAGCTGAGTGTCCGCTGCACAAAAGTGAGGATTAAGACAATGGTAAAAAACGAAGGGCCGTACCGATCACCGACATAGTCTGGCCACGTGAAACTGGTAGTCCGGAGCACCAGGAGCATGAGCGAATGATCTTGCGACATTCTTGAGTGTGTGGATGCGCAACAGTGGGCAGATCGTGATGAGAATGAGGCAGGCTCGCACTGGTGAGCAAGTTGTGAGCAATGGAATATTTTAATTGTGCAAAATTATGTGGAAGCCTTCACAAAATGTGCATACCTTTTGAAGGATTCTTATCAAAGTTCACGAAATTCTCACAAAATATCGAAATTTTGGTGACCACAAGATATTTTCGGTGAAAATATTACAAAATACAAGATATACCGCCGCTTCGCTCCGGTAGCTCGCACCGTAGAGGGAAAACAAAATCAATTGAATCGGTGTGCACGCTGCCGGAAGATAATGCCGCGAAATGGCCTGCCAAAATAATCCAGTTCAACCTGCGCTATAACTTCTGTCCACAGAAAGGGTTGACGTCAACCAAGAGAGCCCGAGAGAAACCAGAATGTTCTTTGACCATATCTTTGCAGAATTTGACGACTAAGCGGTGGGCAAGGGCGGCGTGTGCAGACCCGCAGGACGAGAGGAGACAAAAGTCCAACATAGATAGAGCTGCATGCAGGTAAGCCCCAGTACCTAGCAGACAGAATGTTTGAAAAATCAGATCAAGGCCAGAAATAATGTTGAGGTCGAGCGAAGTGGGCAAAGAATGGGATGCAATGACAGTAGCACCGCCTTTATATATGTCAAGAGTTTGCCGGAAGGGTTACGTGGCTTCACGGCTGGATCGCTGCGCTGTAGTAGTCAGCAGCAACTGCGGTCTGCTGCATCATGTCAAGGAAGGACTGCGCGGAGGTCAGCTGTTCCGGCGCAGATGAAAAGGCCGTGTTGAGGAACATAGGCAGTAGAGCACAGAAGGGGTTAATTGAAGAGCAAGAACAGAGGAAAGATGAAAGGAGGTGGGGTTACATGGGGATATAGCACAGCCGAACGAGCAAAATCTTAAAGAACGGTTAATCGGGGGAGGTTTTCCCTGATGTGGTCCCAGCATCTCAAAAGCTGGCCTCCAGCTTCAATCCGAATAGGTCCACAGTGGAGCCAGCTTTGGGTGTGGAACATCGAGATAGTCGCCAGCCGCGTATCATCTGTTCGTAAGCTACTGTCCATAGTGCTCACAGTGAAGGAACGGAAAATAATAGCATTAAAATTGAATTGTAGCTATTCCATACAAATACACTATTGCCGCGTGCGTCCCGCATCCATTTGCAGCTACTTAACTGGGACTCTCTCCGTTTTTTTTTCTTTCTTTGGAGACTTGTAAGTGCCTCGCTGCATGTTTCCAACGGTGTCTTGGCGTCGCGCCCCACGTTCACGTTCCCTCGCTTCCTGTCCACCCACTCTTCGTCAGGGGCAGTATGCCCTCTGCCCTACGCTTCAGTAGTCCTCCGTAGCCCTCGTAGCCGTACACCAAGCCTCAGTAGCGCTTGATAGCCGCCGACAGCGGATCAGTAGCGTGATGTAACGGTGATCCGGAAGGGACACTTGTTTTGCCTTCCCACGAGAGTGTACCATTTGTAGGCCCTGGAGGTGGTGCAACGAGGTGGAATGAGAAGAAAGTACTTGCACCGTAAAAACACATTGGTTGAGCAGAACCGAAGAAAAACATGTCGGCATGCCGTGACGCCGGCGGCTGGGAACGCAGTGAGTCCTTGTTCCGTATATCACTGCTCAACCGTTTTCCCATGTTCTTTTGACGACATTCTTGGCCCAGAAATCAGAAAACATTTCGAAAGTACTACATAGTGGATGGCAAGTATGCCGCAAAAAATGCGCTTGATGTCGGTATCGCGGCCGACCTTGTTCATTCAGAGTATCTCTCTGACGAGGTTTCGGGACTCGAGGACGAATCAATCGAGACCCAAGCGGCTTGGAAGGTTGAGATGGCTGCTCTTGCGGGTATGTCGCTCGCTCCCGAGGCGTTAAGCAACATCCAGTTCCTCGAAGTTTTGCGCCCTGTGTGGCGCACGAAGGCGGTGTGTCCTTTATGTGAACACACTAAGTAAATGTCGAGTTCCATCATGACTGTGCGGACTTGGCGGCGGGCAAGCGGCGGTCATTTACGTGGGAAGAAATAAATTAGCTGTCATGATCGGAGGAGAATTATTCCCACTCATATTATTCCGCTTCGAGAAGGCCGATTGGCGGGGTAAGAGGTCTTTTGTTTTGAGTCATTGCCTCGACTCATTCCCAACTATGGAGCCGAATGACTGTGTCCGAGTGTGGGTTATTTCTTGGGAAGAAACAGATTTTGTCTTTTGTTTCCGTTCAAGTTCTGGGCTTGAACTGAGAGGCTATAAATTCCGAGGCCTCTCAGCCTCAAATTTCCAACTGTTCCCAGCTCTTCAATGGTCAATCGAAGTGGTGCTAATGGACGCTACAATGGCACTCGTAAGTTTGGGGCGAGCTACAATTTTTTCGTCACACTTCACTTACTCGGAATTTCAAGGTCCTCCCGACTCCGTTCTTGGCCCTGCTCTCCATGAGTACTCCCGGAAGAGTCTCTCGCTCGCTCAACGGTGTGTGACTGCCTGCTCGAGGATTTTGGTTATAAAATTGGGTGTGTGTCTCATTTGACTGGCCCATTTTATTCAGGATCGTGAACATTTGAACATTCTTGGGTTAGAACATCTACGCTCAAGAAACTCAATCGTGCATTTAAAATTCCAACTGTCAAAAAAACCACCCCCAGATCATATTGCATCCACTTTGGTTGCCGAAGCAATGCTGAACAATATCTCCTCTCGCAATGGCCCAGAACAGTTCAGAATCAGATTTCCCTTCAAGATGGAACCAAAATTCCCCGGTAGGTTGACACTGAATTATCTCCCCGCGATTCATTTCAAATTTGAATGTCATTCAGAGACACTGTTCGTCGTTTTATGGCCGATATTGATCCAACCAACACCACAATCCAGCAGCTCCGCGCCGAACTGTATTGCCCCTACGGGCGGCCGCCCAATCCGCAAGCAGTTCAATGAACCTCGCTTTAACCCATATAATAGCGAGGGGCGTGGCCGGTGGCAGTATAACTCACAGTTTAACGTGCACTCCTTTCGAGCGCAGGCTCCAGCTGCCCAGAGTCCTAATCGCCTCGCCATCATGCCCCCTAACACCCGCTGCTTCGTTTGCGGCAACCCCGAGGTCAACCACAGCTCCCGTCGCTGCTATTCCCCAGTTCTTGTCGACGGGAAGGACGGCATTCTCAAAGGGCAGCAACGCAAGGACGTTGAGGGGAACACCATTTGCTTCTCCTTTAACGGACGCGCCGGTTGCGCTCGCGGTGCAGCCTGCGAACAGGGGAAACATTGGTGCTCGCTCTGCGGACACGTTCAACTGCACCAAATTGGACGCTGAAGCGACCCTGTACACTCCATTTGGCAGTGACATTTTCCGCGGCGCTCGCGGCCACACCATTACAAAGTATCCACTGGCCCAACAAAGATCTCGATACCCCGGCGCCTCCTCATGCAAAGTCGAACGGTCCAATGGACTCTTTACATCTTTACGGTCGCTAATTGACCGTTCTTTAAGATTTTGCTCGTTTGGCAGTGCTCATCAATTTGTACCTGTTAGCTCCTTTCTCCATATAGCCTATTCCCTTTTGCTTTCCTTCTGCTCGTCCTCTTGGTCTAAATTCATCCGTCCTGAACCTTCTGTGATTCCCAACAGGACCTTTTGATTTCCGACGAAACAGCTGACCCTTGGGCGCTTCTTTCTCGCAGGCCGCAGCGAATCGCAGTTGCTGCAGCCTACGGCGCAGCGTGAGTTTATACATCTTGCCGGGAGGCCACGTACTTCTTCCGGCAAAAGTCTTTCCATATAAACGCACCCCGCTTCTCGTTGTTGAATGCTATCCTTTTGTCCATGGGTCACTCCGCCCCTCCCGAATGTTAATCCTGGATCTCGACCGTTCTGTCCACCGCCAAGTACTGCACTGAAGCTGTCTCCTAACAACATTACTTAAGCGCCACGTATTCCTGCCGGAAGAATCTTCACATGCAAATGCGGCGCTGCTTCGTACGGAATACTGAATTTTTCGCCCACTTTGTTCGTGCTCAAAATAATTAATTCTCCGTCAGATCTGATCTAATTTCTCAACACTTCTATCTGCTGCCTGGCTTCAACTCAACTCTTGGGAATTATTCCTTGGCAATCTCCATCCTGCCGCCGGTTTGATCAAGCTCAAACTATCCATTGCTTTCTTCTCCTGGTCAAATCCTGCTCCGACTCAAATTTCTCCGGTTTCTCTGGACAAGATCATCTCGGGATCAATATTTTCTCTTCATGCATTGTACATTCTATGAGTCTCTTCAGTTGCCCAAGTTTCTTGCCCGTGGTGAAATACTGCTCAAATCTTCCCCACGCAACGGAGGCCCCAACACCCGACACAGTACATAATGTTTTTACCTATCATCAGTACTCGCGCCTCCCTGATGTACATTCCTTGCCGAATAAGGAGATTTCCCGCCGATTCTCCATATTGAAATGATCCTGCAGTGACTTTTGTTTCCTGTTCAAAATTTACGGCCGCACAAGCTTGATCTCTTTTTTCTGCCAACATGTACTGTGACTGGGCAGGATCTGCAAAAAAAAAATTGTACCTGTATCGCACCTAGCGGCGGCTCATCTTGTTCGTTGTTATTTTCGCCATAGTTGTACAGCATCTGGCTTCCACCGCTTGCGCATCTTGGGCGGACAGATCGCCCGCCCCCGCACGCGCCCCCGGTCCCACCCCCCGTCGCGCTCCCGGTCGTGCCGTCGTGACTTCCCCCGAGCACGCTCCGTGCGCGCGGGCTTGTCTGAAAAAAAAGGCAAGGTCAGTAGCGACGCAAGGAAGAGGAAGATTGGGGAGAAGACTAATGAAAGACGGGTGAAGGCGCGAGGGAAAGGAAGGAGTGAGATCCAGGGGAGTAAGGAAATAAGGAAAGGGAATTGAGGAAGGATGTGGACGTCGACGAAAAGATAAAAGAGGAGATAAAGAAAAGAAGCAAGAAGACTTACCAGCGTCCCCATCGCCCCCTTCCTCCTCCATCTCCCACCTGCGCACACCATATCCCTCATGCACGACGTCCCACCCGCCCGCGCGCTCCACGACTGCGTACGCCTTGCTCGTGCTGGCGTCACCCGCATGCGCACTGGTGTATGCATCCGCGCCAGGACGCATATCCCCATGTCCTTCGCCTGTGTACCCGTACCCGTACACGCCCGCATAACCCTCTCCCTCCCTCGCATAACTCCCCGCATACACCTCGCCCTCGCCCTCAAGCACCACCCCACCCTCCCCTCCCTCTTACACGCTCCACAGCACGGACTCCCCGCGCGACGCCGATGAGCGGGTCCCAACGCGCGCGCGCCTCGGGTGGCGGGACGTCCGGCCTTGTGAGGCGTTTGGGTTTGGGCTTCGTTGTCGAGGTGGTGGAGGACGAGGGCCGCGTTGACGAGGAGGCGAATGTGGACATGGAGGCATGCAGAGTGGAGGTGGGGAAAGGCGCGTGTAATGTAGACGGCGATGCCGCGGAAGTAGGATGAAAAGATGACGTCAATGACGAAGAGGTAACCAATCGCGCCGACGCCTCTAATGAAGACGCACGCACACGCAGCCCCTCCCTGCCCTCGCCCTCGATGTCTAGGGCTGCACGCCGTGCCCGTCACGGGCACGGCCGTCGTTTCGACGGGTGTACGACGGGAACGGCCCGTCACCCAACGGTCCGCTAGCAAAATCTCTACGGCACGGGACGGGTGACGGGACGGCCGTCGACGGTGAACGGAAGTTGCCGGTTCTACCACGAGCGAAATTAGCCTATACCGTCATCCAATAGAGCCTCAAGGAGCATCTTACTGTTTTACTCAGAGAATCCACAAACCTGGCCATTTTCATTGGAAAATAAGGGGTGCTTTATCCTCTCAACATACTTTTGGTAAGTTGAAGATTAGTGGGCAATTCGCGCTGAAACACACCTTCAAAGACATTGGCGAGCAGTCCTGCACTTGCTTGTGAGATACATAAGAGTTCTTTAAGCTGGTGAGATGTTTCTCTATACACTTGTTGAGGGAAGAACTGCATTCTGATAAGGAATATGTGTTGAACAGGATACTGAGAAAGATATGTACTCAAGACTTGGGTTCACTTGAGAAGTAAGAATGCCGTCGTACGTGATGCATATCAGTACAAATCACGGTAGAAAGTCAATGCAGGTGTATCACCCACGAGAAATGCTCGAAATATGTTGGAAATATGCAAGATTCATCGGTTTGCTGTGCAAAAAAATCCGTCACCCGTCGACCCCCGTTGACGGCCGTGATTTTGACGGCCGTTGTCTTGAAAAGCCGTCCCGTTACCGTCCCGTCGAAAAACCTCCAGAACCTCTGACGGAACGGGTCGGCTACCCGTCGTACGGGACCCGTAGAACCGGCGCGACGGGCACGGCGTGCAGCCCTATCGATGTCGACATCGCCATCGACCTCCATCTCTTCCGCGTCCCGCTGCCCATGCCCATACGCTGCGCCGGGATGCTGCTGGAGATGTGCGTGCGGACGCTCGACGGGCGGAACACCACCTCCTCCATCTCACGGATGACGCATACGCGCTCCTGCTCCCGCTCGCATCTTCTCTTCTTGCTCGCTCAAGAGCGTCCTCCCCCGCTCCCGCTCCCTTTCCTTCCCAGGAAGTGCCGACAACGGATGCCCAGATTCCTTCCCCACAAAAACCGCCGGTGCGGGGACAGCGGGTGGTGCAGCTGTCGCCGTCGAAGCCGAAGTAGAAGGAGCGCACGCACACTCCACCCCCGCACCGCCGAGCGCGTGCAGGATGTTGGCGAGCTGCGCGATGAGATTCCGCTGCGTGGGCGTTGGCGCGATGGGGGCTCCGTGGAAGATAAGAGTCAAGTTAGTATTGAGGAGACGACGAGGGGAAAGGTGGAGATGGGTGGGAATGGAAGGAGGAAAAGCATGATCAAATGAGGAGGGAGGCGTCAAGAAAGGAGGAGCGTGAAGGATGAAGGTAAAAGACAAGGAAGGAGCAAGGACGAGAAAAGATAGAGGAGCGGGAAGGGGAAGGACGTCGATGGGAGTAGGCGTATAAGTGAGGGAAGAAGACGGAGAACGGAGGGGGAAGTTGGGTACGACAAGAAGATGAGAGGAAACAAAAGACGAAAGGAACGCACCCTCCATTGCCCGCAACCTCGCCAACCCGATGCACTGCATTCCCATCGTCCCATTCCCATCCAACGACAATCTCCTCGCCCTGCCTTAACGCCCTCGTCGCAAAGATGCCGAAATGCGTCTTTGCCTCGTTTTCCTGCTCTCTATCCCTCCTCCGGCGTCGCTCATCCTCCCTCACGCGTCGTCGCCCATCCCCACCCCCACACACATACGCCCGCACCTCCGCATTCGGCCAACAGCTGCTCCTTACCCACCGCCCCCTCCCAGTCGATTCCCGAACGAGTACAGCCACCACCCACGCCCCTTGCATCCAGCGCCAAATCCAGCGGCGGGCCCACAAGATGAATGAACCGCTTCGGCGCCCCCGGATGCGCGGATGCGCGTACCCATTCGTCGGCGGGAGGAGGTACTCGCTCTTCGGCGTGATGGTGTTCGGATAGCGCGTGAGCAACGTCTGCGAAGGGGCTGGCGCGGTGGCGTGGAGCGCGTAGGACGGGGGGAGGACGGTGTACGCTGCCGCCGCGGAGGTGGAGGCGAAGGGCGATGGCGCGCACGGGTGTAGCAACGTTGGGTGTGGCGGGGGCGGGGCACCGAAAACGAAGGGCGTGTGTCTCTGCTGTGGAGAAGGCTCCAAAGCAGAGCCGCCTCGCCATTGGGCAGCGTACGCGCGGGATTTACGTTGGGTGGCGGCGTCCGGGACGATGTCGTCGTCGATGAGGACGTATTGCGTCCGCTCGTCCTCGAGCTCGTCGTTGGTGGGCAGGGGCGGGTTTGCCTCGACGGTGCCAGCACGCCGCCCGGAGACGGAGGCGCGACGTCGACCATTGGCCGGGGGTATGTCTGGGAGAGGGTTAGCAAGGTGATGCTGAAGATGGACAAAAGGATGGACAGAAGTGGAAACAGAAGGAAGTACGCCGAAGAATTGAAGTGAAAGAAAGTAAAGAAAGACCAGAGGAAGGGTTGGGGATTACCCAGGAAGGAACGGTAACTAGGGTAAATAGACGCAGCGAGGAGTAAAGTCATATGAAAGATAAGCAGGCGGAGGATTAGGAGGATGTAGAGAGTACGCCGACGAAGTAAGGTACGTAAAGATAATTTTCGGATATTAAGATATCTAGAAATGCCATCAAGACAATGACAAGGAGGGAGATACGATCAATTTTCGATCAATGTCCAAATTTAATAATACACTTGGTACGAGATGTTGAACCTCAGGTTCAAGTGTGCTGTATGGAGACACATTGTATCAATAAATTGATTTAATGAATACGCCTTCGCTGTACTTCGGTTCTGCCCAAATCTATACAGATCTAACAGGTTAATTTTCTGTCCACCTCAAACAACCGAAATTGTTGTTATTGTCTATTCAGGAGGTGGCAAGTATGGGACGGGTCTGTATTCAGTGTTCAGTAATTTCTCAAGAATGAATGATTGGTTATTTTGGACCTGTAATTTTATTTCAATTAAAAGCTTGAAGGATTGCATCAGAAACAGGCCAGCACCACGACTATGTCAGTCTTCCTTTATTCACACACAACCACCACAAAGCGATGTCTGACAACGCGTCTGAAGTGCACATGCACCCCTACCAAGTGCAAGGCCCTCTTCAACTAGCAGAGGGAATCAGTGTTTTCCGGATGAAAGTGCAGGAAAGGAACTCACGGTCGCGGCAGCCCGGCTCTCCGTATGAGCATGGCTTAGCGCAAAATGGTCTGCTTCGTCAGGATGCACGAAGCAGTGCTCACTTCCGCATTGGCCGTTTGGGGTCGGACACATCCATCGCTCACGGAGTGCGCCAATCTTAGCATTCAAGGCAACATTTGCGGGCAAGCTATCGCGTTCCTTGCGAACCTACGGCAAGTCAGAGTGCAATTTATCAGAAAACACCGAAACTCACCTTGGTTCCTTTCCCCTTCGTGCCGCTGTCAGTGACATTGTTCTCCTTCTGCTTTGAAGCCTGGAAGAGAATCAGAGAGCACTTCCGATGAAGACGGGAGATGTACCACTTTAGGTTCAATAACGATCTTGGCCGAAGGCGTTCCCTTGATCTTGAGTGCATTTGAAACAAGAATCTTGTATTTTTTGTAATCGGTCAAGGGAATTGATTCAGTGACCTGACGCGGAACGGTGAACGTGACAGTGTAGTCATCAATAGAGAACATTTCGAGATGCAGCGCGGTGCGAATGTTGGTGCGAATGCGGGATTTCAGCGTGTTCCAGGGCTTGTCGCTGGAAAAGGTGAACACATCCAAGATAGGGGATCCACGGGAGCTTCTAGACTTCTTGGTTTGTTCGAAGGTGTACACGGAGGTGGTGTATTGGATTTCACGGGGTGAAGGCTCAGGCACTGCAACAATTTAGCTGATTGCTCCACAACGAAGATGGCAAGACATACCGGCTTTCTCCTTCCGCTTTCGTTTCGTTGGGACAATGACGGAATCATCATCGGAGTCCGATCCGGAATCGTCGTCGTCTGATTCCTCCTCATTGTCATCCTCGTCAATGTCCTCCTCGGCACCACTGTTTTCATCATGAGAATCAGTTTCGAATGCATTCCAGTCTGGGGTTATGATATTCTTCTTCTTCGTCACCCGTGGATCCGACCAGTGTGATATCCATCTCGTCGTCAGAAGAAACAAGGTCTTGTGCGGCAAGTGTCGATATCGAGTCCAAAATCATCTTAGAAGAAGCTCGAGGGGCCATTGATGCGGGAAATAAAGAATAATGAGAACTGAGGCAAACAGAATCAGTGAAAGGGGTGCACAGAGTATGTGCAAGACACACCTTCAGGTAGCAAGAAAATCCGAGGCAGGCTGCAGCGAATGGTGAACGACGTGGATCGCAATACCGTCAAGAATGCTAAAAAAACGTAGGCTGCCAGGTATGAAGGAGACCAGAGCACGTACTGGCGGTGAGAGAGTCGTTCCGAGAGTGGACAAAGATTGAAGGCTCAGAGCCGAATAAGCCCGTGTTTTTCTTGGGAATGAGGACGGAAGTGCGGTGCAGGGTAGAAGCGGCCGAGAGTTCCGTTTGAACGCGCCTACTCCGAGCTAAATCGACGCGGAATTGAGCGAGAAAGAACGGATGCAAGAGAGGCGCTGCACGGTGCGGGAGCCGAATAAGGTCGAAAAAAAATAGTCGCAAATAGGCGTACAGACCACATCAGTTAAAAAGCGCGGTGGAAACGCTTTCGAACGCACCTATTTTCAAGGAGAACGGCCAAGAATTGAGCTCACAATGAGCGCAAGAAAAGAGGAAGTCAGCAGTTTGATCTTATTTACTAAATCCGGCAACTGTCATTAACTTTGCAAACTGCTGTAAACACGCGAATACAGAACGGAATAGCTGAAATTTTGGGTCTAGCATGTTGTTTTCTGACTTTTGTCTCTCCAGGGGACTCGTCGATCTCTTGGCCGACTTGTAAGCTTGGAGTTGCGACCCTAATTCGCCTCGGATCTTCTGGCTGGATGGAATGGCTGGGACGGGCAAGTCTGCTATTGCGCGTTCACTCTGCCACATGCTGCGCGAAGTCAATCAGCTCGGCGGCAGCTTCTTCTGCCTTCGAGGCGATGCGCTGCAAATGCTTCTGCTTCGTTATGTTGATATTTTTTCAGGACTCGACAGAAGAGGACGTGAAGCCCAAGACCAAGGCCCCGCAGGCATCGAAAAGCGAAAAACCGGTGCAGGTTTTACACCACCTATCTTCCTATCTCCATTTTTTCATCGACTGATCGTCTAGCTAACCACTAAACCATACATTCTTTTGGTTGCTGATTTTGCAGAGGTGGGCTCTCGTTCATATATCATCCACTGTCTCATGTCATTAATGTACGGTTAGCCTGATCCCCTTGCAAAGAGGAAGGCGCAGGCTGAGAAGAAGAAACCCGAGAAAAAGCCGGCAGCTGCTTCTAAAGTATGTTCATTTAACCTGTCGGGGCGATGCTCTTAGAGCCTTTGCTCGTGAGTCGTTGAGATAAAGCCAATAACATAGCAAAGAAATATTACAGACATGTGGCAGGGATAGTGAATAGAGGCGAGCATTCAAGTAATTTCCTCGCACCTCTCGTGAATAAAGGACAACCAAACCCCATCAGTAGCCTGATAATCGTGGGGACGGAAGTGTTGAAATCGATGTTGTGCATGTGCTACATGCTGGCAAGGGTAATGGGACCGGTTGCCTACGTTGAGAGTGAATTTGTAAAAAGGAAAACTGTGGCTAGATAGCGTACCCAGATAAAACACAGTCCAGCTGAATCTCCCGACAGAGATGCCGCATCAAGCGGGGAGGTGAGCGATGAAGTCTGATGAAGTACCCTTCATCGTACATTTGTTCTGGGGGCAAAGGGAATTTGCGGTTGGATATTTTGCCAGGGTATCAACGTTGAGACTCACCTGGTAAAAAGTGATGATCATGCATCCCGATCCGCCAGAATTTGAATAGCCAGAAAGCTTGTCCTCGAAGCCATTCGGTATGGGCTGAGAGTTTGGGGGCCAGGAATGCGGCAGCTGGGTGCACCAAAGAAGGGAAACAAAGAGCCTTTGCGGCACAGAGCAAAAGAGTCCGGATGGCGAACAACAGACAGAACAGAGCTCCAATCTTGAATTGTTGCGCAGTACGAACAATACCAGACACTGTGGAAGCAGGACGATCAATAATTTTGGGTTCAGCATAATTGAGAGTAGGCATTAGAGCTTGGAAGAGAATGTATTTGAGTATCAGGTGTGGCAGAGGCCGCGTAGCGGTGGGAGAACATATTGAGGGATGAGCTGCAGGTGAGGGCGAAAGCGAAAAGAGGCGAAATGGAATAGAGGATACTCGCCGGTTTATATGAAAATCGTGGCCGCAGTATGACACAGATGCGCCGCAGTGAGAATGTTGTGGCCGAATCGGGTGTGCCCTGGATAGCCGTTGATTCACAAGACTTGTTTCGACCACTCGATGATCCGAATGGAGGTTGTTCAACGTTGCGGCGCAGTTCGGACAGAACCGAAATGAAGTGCATCGTTCATCATGGGTTCAAAAGTGTGGAAAAATCCGATGGACCAAAGGAGTTGAAGATCCGGCAAGAGGCCAGAGAAACACCGAAGGAGCAAGGATATACGGGAAAAGAGTAGACTCGTGAACCAGTCGACGTTAACGAAGGATCTCAGTGAGAGACGGGGATGTAAGCCTGAATTACTAAAATCACACAAACAAAGCCAACAAATCAGACAAAGAGTGCACAACAGGGAGATATCCAGCCTTGTCCGAGCGTTAGCGAATGATGCAATTTGTCTTTATTTTGCTGGATACCGGATGGGGACGAGCCTAGGGAAAGAGCACAGGATTTCCACCATCTCGTTAAAGAACGGTTAATTACACCGTCGCCAACAACGCCTCCTCAAACTCCTTTGTCCTAGCCAGCTCCTTCTCGCGCTCCATCTCTTTCTCGCGCACGGCTTCTGTCTCGCGCGTGACTACGTAGCTTGGCGTCGTGTACGGCTTGTAGTCGAGGTGACGCTTCACGTAGAAGCACATGTACGCGGGCGAGGTGAGGACGGAGCCGAGGCTAGCGGGAGTCACTCTGCAGGATAGCGAATAGAAAATGAAACGGACGATCAGCGACGACGCGAGGAGAGGGGGTAGAACGGGACGGGACGCACTTGTCGTCGTCGAAACGGTACCACTGCATGGGGAACGAGATCAGTGAGGCACGACTGCAGAAGGGGGAAAAGGGAAAGCGGAGGAGTCCATACACACCTCGTCCTCGAACCTTGCATAATTCGTGTAGTGGCCCTTGTTTATCTGCCCCTCGTGGTTGATAACCGCGAATAAGTCGTACTCGTACATCGCCGCCGGGCCCGGATAGCTATTAACCCATCAGAAGAGAATCGACAGCAAGCGAGGAGGAAGCGCCACGGACGCGAACATGGGCGTGCTGTTCTCCTTCTCGGCGGCCTTCATCACAAGGGTCGTGAACGGCGCCATGTTCAGCGTCGCGGGGAAGCGTATGCGGGTGTCAAACTTGTGTGCAGAGCTCTGGTCTGCCTTGGGCTCAAAGCGCTAGGGAACAAAGAGATTAAACCTGCGCTGGAGAGGCGAGGGGGCCCGATTTACGTTGAACTGGAAGCTAAGACGGGAGGGAGCTTCCGGATGCTGAGGCGCTTGGAGACTTCCTGCAGCAGGACACATGAGAACCAGGACTCACAGGAACCCAAAGGAAACAGACGTGGGCAGCGTTCCCGCACTTAGCGCACCTGTATTGCTTCGGGTCGAGTTTTTTCCGGCTGCGTATACCTGTGAAGGACTTGCATTTTAATGGCCGACCGGAAGACGACCGCGAAATAACTTACCGCTTCAAACAGCCTGCAAGGGTATTAACCCCAGACAGCACCTTGCCCGCTTTTCCCCTCAGCTCAAGGCTGATGTCGAGCATAGGATCGACGGCGCTTGTGACGTTGCCACAGCGCTCGCAGACGACGTCGCTCTGCAGCTGCACCGCAAACGTTGAGTGGACGATGCAGTTGCACGAGACGTCCGTCGACCCGCGGGAGGTGCTATGGATGTGGTTCAGCGTCGAGATGAAGAACTCGTGCGCGTCCTGCTGCTGGTAGCCGGACAGCTCGACCGACTTGCGCCAGGTGGTGACAAGGAAGTTGATTGGGCCGTATGCGGTTGGCTCGTCCGAAAAGATCTTGGGGAGCGTTAGCGGTTGAAAGGATGGCAAAGAAAAAAAATGACCTCTACGAACAGCTTGTCCATTTCACAACAGGTGCAGTCCTCTATTTTACAATGCTTGTTATTGTGTTTGTCGGCCAGAAAGTAATTTCGTAGGAACAGAAGAAAAACCAAGATGGATAATCAAAAGAAAGAAAAGAAGAACGTGAAGGGAGAAGACGAAAATACGCACTCCAAAGCAGTCGCGAACAAGCGCATCTCCGCCGCCGAGTACGCGCGCGCGCATAGTCCTCCGCCGAAGTCAACAGCCCGCCCGCAGGGGGCCCGCGCACAGTGCCTGCACCCTCTCGCCTCTCGTGTCCGTGTCTGCTGCCGGAGCCGTCCTGTGAAGTGCTGGATGAGGCATTGCTCGGGTGCACGACGACAAGCCCGTCCTCCGTCATAGGCATCCGTCCCGGCCTGAGCGCGATCCCCCGCGGTGGTACACGATCTGCGGGCTCAGGGATCCCCCGAGCGCGAAGCTGTGCGCATGCCTAGGCTCGGGGCTCGTGTCGTTTTTCAGCCGAGGTTGGTGGGGTGGGGCGAGGGTACCGGGTGACGGCGGGGAGTGGGACATGAGATTGGGAAAGCTGAATCTTCCTAGCGCGTCCTGTCAATTACAGACTAGGAAAACAGAATAAAGTGGATGCTCACGTAATCAAGTCGGGCGAGCGTGGCTTCCCCCTTCGAACGCGATGTATGGTGGAAAAAACGGAAGGTAGGGGGAGGGTTGGGGTAGCCCGGGAAACAACGCCGAAAAGCGCGTTTCTCGGGGTAGGTGGAAGTGTGGGGTAGCCGTCCGCGTCGAAAGTGGGCGTTTGGGAGCGTACCAGCCGAAGGAGGCGTCTGTTAACGTGGGAGACGTCAGTCTAGAGGTTTTAAGGGGCGAGGTAAGAGTGTGTGCAGGGCAAAGATTGTAGGATTAGAGAACCCGGTAGAAAAGTGGTGGAGATCGGGAAAAAAAGGGATACGTACATGGGATTCGTTTTTCAGAGGGAAAGGGGCCCAGTGGTCACTTACACCTTGCGATGCAATACCGATGTTACAGTCTTTTATCTGGTACTTCCATCAAGGCTGTTGGGGCCTACATATCTGGCTACATCACGAAACAGAGCCTAAAAATTTACCACATGTTCGATACTGTGAAGAATGTTATCAATAAGCAAACCAATAGTCTGGGAGGCTCTGCAACATCGAAGAAAAACACAAGAAAACTCGTCATGCAAATGGTCAATTCACTTACATCCAAACTTCAGATTGGAAGCCCCATGGCGTCTCTCTATCTTCTTGAGAACCCTGATCACTACACGAATTTGAGTTTCAAAGTCTTTTGGTGGAAGAGCTATGTTTCCGAGGTTGCAAAATCGTGGCATAAAAAATCTTTTGTTGAACCTGAGAAGATTTGCAAGTCAATCGATTTGGATGACTCAGATGGAGGCGACGACGAGAGTGGTGGAAATGACCGACTTGTCTTGCTTCGTGCTGAAGGGGAATATGTAGGTGCAACCAATGTTGATGATTATATCCATCGACCTTCGAGTTTGACTATGAGTTCTTCCAGATGACCAGCCGGAAAAATAGAACTAACAAACAGAAGCGGGACTTCATCACCAGCCTTGGAGAGGAACCATCTGAACGAGTGACTTTTGAATTGGCTACTGAACCGACTCCTGATGATGATGACTGGCTAGACAATGACGTGGAAGAAGTTGCCCGGGACGAGGTCATTGGAGACAAGTCTGATGCAGTCTCTATGCATCCCTTCCAGCCCGGACACGAGCTGTACAAAACACACTATATCCGATGTGATAGACGGGATCTTGAAAATGTTGCCCCAAATTTTGTTGGAGGGGCTTTACCACGCATGGATCAAGGAGACCGTGAGTATTACTGTATGACAATGTTGACTCTGTTCAAACCCTGGCGATCCGGAAATGCCTTGAAAGCGGAAATAGACAACTGGGATGAAACATTTCGAGATCATAGATTTTCTCCAAAGGCATTGCAAAAAATGAAATACTTCAATATCAAATATGAATGCAACGACGCCCGCGATGATTATTCTTCTTTAGACAAAAAAGCACAGAAAGCAATGCCTCCATTCTCCAGATACATGGTTGACAATGAACATGACAATTTTGGTGGCAATAATTATGAAGACTACGGAGAAGCTGCTGACTTCACCTCCCCTGAGGGACCGAGCAAGGGGAAAAAATGGCTTGCAATGGAGGAGAAAATGTCCGAGGCTGAAAAAGTCATGCAACGAGCGGGATGGACTCAACGAAAGACGATTTTCGGTCTGGACCTTACCCGCTTCGTTCCTGATTTAAAATTGAACGGTTCGCAATGGAAAACTAAAGTGAGTCTGGCGAAGGATGCCGCATTAGACGCGAAGGTGAAGAATGCGCCAGAAGGTGTGAAGAGCAAGAGAAATACTAAAGAACCAGACTCCACCGGACAGGTGCTGCTCTTGGACTCGTTTTACTTCACCAAGTATTTCAAAGCAAAAGAGAAAAAGGCCATGAGAGTTGCTGACTCGGTGGTAACGGACTTGAAGCTCAATGCGGAGCAGGAAAGAGCATTTAAACTGGTAGCGAATCATGCGATTGCTGAGGACCCCAATCAGCTAAAATGCATCTTGGTGGAGTTGGAGTATATACAAAACCAGTCTCCTACCCAAACCGCGGTTTCGAGGCTCACAGATAGAGTAGTAGTTTTACAAGCTAGATCTCTGAAGAATGATCAAGAAAAATAAAACGGAAAAAAAATAGTGTGACAATATGTGACCTAAGTTGGGGTGAGCCTCTCCACGGCGGCTGGCACAAAACATTTGTCAACAACATAGCCACATCAGGACCCCGCGAGCACCTGGCACCGTCCGCATACATACGACGCGCTTTCCCTTCAAAAACACGTCCTCCCCTCCACCAAATGGCGCCGGTCGCGTCCAGAATCGTCTCCGCGTCGTCCTCGGGCCCTCCCCAGTACACTCTGCTTGAAATACGCGCTCAGGCTATCGCACGCCTCGGATATCAGCCGTGTCTCTGGCAGATCAGAGTGGTCGAGGCGATTCTCAAACGCGACGGGGACGTTGTCTGTGTCGCCGCTACTGGCTCTGGCAAAACTCTTACCTTCTGGCTGCCCTTGCTCTTCCGACCTACCGGCATCCAATTGGTCGTCAGCCCACTAAATATACTCGGCGACCAGAATGTCACACAGCTGGCGTCGATGGGCCTCACGGGCATTAACATTACCGCGGAGACAGCCACCAGCTGCTGATCTGCGGACAGCATGAGGCCAACAAGCTCCCACAGCTCTGGAGCAAGCACCCGAATATCCCGAGCTATATCCTCGATGTGGAAGCTTTCGAGCTGCGCTGCCTTCGCGTGTAGTGCATCAAAATGCCAGCCATTCTTCTTTTGAGAAAGTTCTCGGATAGAGGCGGCGTATTTATGTTTTATGATATTATTTGCCCAGGACAGAGTTGACTGAGCACTCTTGGGATGCTTCAGCAGAGCGTTCAAGATGTCGTCAGAATGAGTCAAGAGATCAAGAACCATCGGGTGCTCAGTAAAGGAGGAGTGCCGGAGAATTGAGACCAGAAAGTGAGATATATTCAAGCACTGTGTCTCCAGTGCCGATATCAGAGCCTCCAATTGTATTTTCGACGCGAGGACGTTGTCCATCGAAGGATCCGCCCAGATCGGAGATGAGCGGAGATGTCGCCAGAAAGGGACGGGGTCCTGTGGCTATGTTGTTGACAAATGTTTTGTGCCAGCCGCCGTGGAGAGGCTCATCCTAACTTCAGTCACATCATGGTCACATCACATCCGGTCCGAATTTTCCTGTGCGGCAATTTTCTCTATTAGAATTGTAAAAACACGACTGTGTCTTATGAGCCTCGAAACCGCGGTTGGGTAGGAGACTGATACAAAACCCGACACAGCGACACACCTGTCAAAATCAGTAAATCCGACACACCCAGGAAAACCTGCACGCAGATCAGGAAATCCGACACATTCCACCGCAAGCGACAACGTGGTCTTCAGGGAATCCGACACGGTGCTCTCCCATTTTGCTCCCATTCCAAAATCGTCGAGAAAGTCCAGAACGTGAACGCCTGAAAACCGAAAAACACCCAACGCAGTATCCTGCAGGTCCTCTTACCTTAGAAATTTGTCATTGGATCGAGATAAGCATGCTCATTGGGAATGAAATACCAAGCAGAATACTGTACAATTTCATTCAAATCGACGGGGGGTGTGACACGTGACCCATTTTACCTATTCGACATTTCGGCAGCCGCCGATTTTTTGCGTGACATCTCGAAAATTTCGGCATTAGAACTGGAAATTTTGCCTTTTTTGCCTTTTTTTTTTTTTTTTTTAGGCAATTTGGGGCCTGTGTGACCGCTTGGAGGTTCGACAGAGGCCCGAGTGACGTGTGACATCGACCAAAGTTCGTGATCGACAGGATGGTGCGTGACGCGTGACTGCCGATTTGAACGAAATTGTACAGTACTGTATAACTGAAGATCTTATTGAGGTACGATCAAAATGGTTTCACGTGATCCGCTACTGGGTCAGATATAGTACAGTGCATGGCTCGCGCCCGAAGTGAACGGGCGCCCGCCTGCTGTATTCCTTGGTGCGTTTTCGACTACAGAGCTCAGGGGTGGACCCTCCACCGAGCCGTTCGACGGAGTATTGGCTCCTTGATCTTATGGGGTACGAAAAAAGTGTAGCTAACCGGTCATGTAAACACCTTTTCTGGCGCAAATTTGTAATGATGAGGGGCGGATCGAAGGTTTTCGTATTGAAGCCTCGAAGTACGCGACACTGTCTGACTCCAACGAATCTCGCGGCCCCGACGGATGCCATTTAATTCTTCGGTTGGTGGTTCCGGTTGGTGGTTCCTGGAGAGACTGAGGGCCCGCACCGCTTTTAGAGGCTGAAAAGGACTGGCATTTGGAGCAATGAGGAGCATGCATGGATCAATTCATAAAGAAAATAGAAATACAGGCGTGCGTTACTAGTGCAGCAACCAGCAGCCGCCGCAGGTGCACAAGGTCGGGCGGAGGTGCGAACGCACGAGGACCGCGCACCCGGGTGGCAGCGCCAAGGAAATCAAACTCGCGGTCGAAGTTTAAGTATGATCGGCAGCCTGAGCCCTGAAGTAAAACGCACTGTCCTAAAGAATTTAGGCCGTCTGCTTTCCTGTCGCTCTTGGAATCCCGGCGAATTCCACTGAATGAAGGCAGACCCACACCTTGCACTTCGGCCATATCTCGAACGTTTGCAATACGGAATTAAGCATGAGAACAAATCCGGATTCTGTTTTTTTCATGCCGGTTCCAACGCGCGCGAGCTAGCTCGATCCAGTTCACCGAGGTCCAGAAACGACTTGGTGCGGCCAATAATCCCCTACTGTTCTCAACACAACATGGGTAGGCTCGTTGAAACCGACAGTCCTACCCCTCCTCTGGCTCCCCTAAATCTTAGCAGCACTTGGAAGCCACCTTGGAAAAGTGAGTCAAAAGTTGGCCATTCGAATTGAAAAAGTGGTGGCTGGTGCAGTCCATATATGACGGAGAACCTGATGTAAGATCCAGGACATGGATAAATTATGAATCGACTGATCACGGACCCGCAAGATGAACTGACTCCTAAATATTCCCTTTTTCTGGGTCGTCCGGGTCAAAGGCGCCGTAGAAGCAAGAGGGGTACCAGTCTTGTTTGGCCATCAAGGCGGGCTTTTCTTATCGACAGTCTTCCCCCGCATAAGTACTTTGAGTGCCCTGTCAAAGGAAAGTCCGTGAGTAAGGGGAATGTATGCGCATATAATCACGTACGCGGTGGCCGCCGCAGTCGCCACCGGTTCGGCGGCCTCGTTGTCAGCAACCTCCTTCTCGTTGATCTGAATACGCAGCGGCCAAGGGATAATCGCGTGGCGTAACATGGGATGGTTGAAACCTCGATCCGATTTCGAGTATCTTCGGCAGTAAAGGTTGAGAAGGGTTATGGAGAACGTAGCTGAGCTTATGCTTAAGACCAGAGGTATCGTTTTGCCGTGCCGTCAAGGACTGCTTGCGAAACTGGAAGAGATGTCCATAGGTAAGTCGAAATGGGGGGATTGTGCTGCGCACCATAGCGATGAGTCTTTTCCAGTGGGCATCGACCTTGTGGAACTCGCGAAAGACCTCGAGGGACCCCAGAGAATCTGAGAGCATCTTGTCAAATGCTTTGACATGGACGTCCCGCTCCTAACGCGTGCTGGCAGTAACGTGAACGAAGTCCGGTGGACCAAAGACGCACCTGTCGGGCTGGGAGTTCGCATCGCTTGCCGCCTCATCTGTTGCAGGACCCCAATGGGCTTCCGAACCGTACCATAACACAAGCCCGATGTCGAGGAGCGGATTGACGCCACGGACGGAGAATTTTGCCATCGAAATCGGCTTGTCTGGTTGGGTCTTCGTCTCCCTATACACATGGAATGAGAGATGGAATACAAAGATGCAGTTTGTCTCACAACGAGTCACGTTTGGCGCGCTTGTTAACTTGAATGGGAGCGTTGCACATCGACGCCAAAAGAAGAGGGAGAGGGACCGACATGATAGTGGTCGCGGACGAAATGCGTATTGGGCGGCATTGCCATTTATGGCAGGAGCGCGGTCACGTGGCACCAGTGGGATCTTTATTATACTCAAAATTGAGAGAGTTATTCTTTTTGGGGTCGGTCAAATTACCCTCCCACGCCCTGCCTGTCCATTGACCTAGGGTGCATACAGCCCGAGAGCCCACTGGGCACTGATCGCATCAAGCTTCCTGTAGGCTCGTTACCAGCCTGCCAACGATGAGCAATAATTGTGGCGAGCACGCTGCCGTAGGCAGGCTAGCACAACTCAGACCAAGCAAAAGGGCTGAGCCCGGAGTTTGAATTTTTTCCTTCTCTCTTATTCCGGGCTCAAATCAAGTCGGTTACAAAAATTCCAAAGAAAGGGGTCATTCTAATTCTACTTATCTTGACTGTCTGTTTAGATTTTGTAAAAACTCCCTGGGACGCGCGAATTGAATATATATTGAATACTCAAATTTAATCGAGAATTGATGGCAATTGCTCAGCCACCGTGATGCCGTGATTGGCACCACTCAAAAATTCAAACTCCGGGCTCAGCACTCTTGGAATTCCGCCGCTGATGTGATATTAACCGTTCTTTAACGAAATCTCTCGTAACCTGTGCTAAAGCCCATTCAATGTCTCTTAAATCTCATATTCCACTCCTGAGAGTGTTATCACCACGAAGGCATCACTCAAGCTCCACTTTTCCCCATAATCTCACATCTGCCACGCAGCAGAGGCAATGCCGAGGGTCTTCCCTCTCCCCACAGCACCTCCCCTTCGCCTCAGGTAAGCTTGTGCCGCAGCGATGCCGCGGCACTGCGCGGGAGGCACGGCATTTTCTCCTGGCCCTTTCGGTAGCATACGGAGTTCATGCGATTCTAGTGATTTGAGCATTTAGTCAATCTTTCTTCATGGAAATCGGCGAAACGAACCCAAACGTGGATCGCCCACTGAAGATGCCCAAAAGCGTTCCGGGTCGCGTGGGTCATTTGATCACTCAGCGATGTGTTATCTCAAGCTTGATCAGTGGATACAATGTCGAACAACAAAGGAGACAGTACAAGGTTCAAATCCAAGGCGCCTAACCACGACAAGCGCCGATTTGGATTTCCCAAGAATTGGTTGAAGGGAATAAAAATTGTTGTGCCATTGAGTGGTGGGATGGAATTTGGTGCCAAACAATGGCCAAACAAGTTGAAACAAGGACATTTGACCCAGAAAAAACTAAGTAGGAGGGACGGTTCCAAACGGGTAATTACCTGCATCCAGGCTTCCCAAGCGCCTGTTGCAGGCTCGTCGTGCATGCACCTGCTTGTGATAAGAAATTGGAGGAGGAGCAGACTGGGAGTGGGGCATTCCTCTGGGTAATGTCCTCATCACACTGTGGAAGGGTCGCTCGGCTCCCTCGTCGCCTCTCCCCATCACACGGCTTATGCCCGTCATGCAGAAATATCCAACCAGTCGCTAATTATTTTATCTCACTCCTTCCTCGTATCTTTTCAACACTTTACTCTCATACTCACTATTTTCCTCCCTTTATGCTCCTAGATTCATTACACAGCTGTGCGAGTATCTTTGACCTCATTCCACTGTCAAGCCGATACAATTCCGACTTCAAGATCAATTACTCGACCATGCAGGAATCATCTGTTATTGAGCTATCGGACTTCTCTCCATATCATTTACTTATATCTCTCTTGCATCACAGACTCTTTATTTATTCTCACTACGTACTGCCAACACGACGTGCCAGACCCGAGTCGTCGGCCTTCTCGGACTACGCCGGGGATCGAGCCGACAGTGGCATGGGCACCCACTTGTCAATGCTGTGGGGGCAGCATGCTCTCCCTATTCCGTCTTTGCGTAGCTCCCGGATGGTTAGAATGACGGAGGATGTGCGTTAGCTGAGGATTCTCTCATGGACACTTTATTTAGTTGTTACAATCGGACACTTTATTCCTATCTGTTTGTACAGTTAGGGGACCTCTCCTTGCTTCCTACCACCACAATGCACCCACTCTTTTGATTATCTTCGCGCCTGTCGACTATATTCCTGAGCTAAGTTTCCTGTTCCATTCATCTTATATTCTACTCTACATCTAGTCAGATTCTTGTTCCAGGATCATCGCACATTTGCTCCTCGTCTACCTGATCTCTGCCAGCACGACCTAGCCCACTCTGGTCCACCCAGCGACCGACCCATACTTCTACAACACCACAGCAGGTTTGGCAGTAGTGCTAAGTGGCAGATGGCCATAGCGTGGTTTTATTAGCATTAACCGATATTTAGATATCTTATTCCTTTCACGTTCAGTCCTTTAGTCCACTTATCAATTGCACAGTGCAGCAGGTCTGGAAATAATTATAGATGAGCGTTCCTTAGGACAATGGTCGGTACGGATGCGGTCCACCTCGGGGGGAAAATCCAACGCTAGATACCGTAAACTTGCGAACGTGCGGATGCACCCAGAAACCGCTTCCACATACTGCTGTTTGTCAAATGAGTGGAGTCCGGTGCGGGCTGATTGAGATGTACGTCATCTAAGAAATAGGAATCACGAGCCATCGAGCGTAATTGAATGCACTCCACGCGGGGGGAGATGCTGCGACAGCGTCTGCAAGACAGTGCAGCTGATGTTATATGCCGACAAGGCACAGAACGTTAGGTGCAAGCCATTGGATATGATATCTGCCAGCCGGACAATGCTATCTTCTGGGGCATGGGGATCAAAATGTGTATAAACAAACCTTGAATATGTCAAGTGCTCCTTTATCCCTCAGAGGTACTTATACAAGCTGCTTATCTACAAGTCATAATAGAATGGTATAAGGCTGTGTCACCCTTCCACAGAGCTGCAGTGGGTCGGATCAGAAAGGGAACCAGGCTCAGTCCATGCGTCATGTTTGAATGCCCAGGGGTTCCCTTAACCCAGGGATCACAGAGGTTTTTCTACAAAGTAATACAGATTGAAAACAGCTGACTGTGAAACTGAAGGAGTCACTAGACGTACTAGAACACCGGGAATTTCGGCAACAAACACATTTCGTGTCACGCTCATCCTTTTTATCTGTATTGAGACACAGGTAGTTCCAGTCCACTCCCAGAAATCTGCAGGTTGTCCTTCAATCACTGGATTTTTCATTTCCATTAGTTGACCAGTCACCACAACCTTCTTCTGTAGATCTTTCAGGTCTGATAGGGATACTGCTGTAAGGTTCGAGATTGACTTTTTATCTGTCCCCGTTCGAATTGCCTTGACAATAAACAGACCCACGCAGATTTTCTCTGATGCATGCAGTAATGTGGCTACCAAGTCTCCGGACTTGAGAAGATTGTCTTCATCCAGATCTGTTGGATCAAACTCTTTGGATCTTCTGCTGTGTAGATCTTCCAAAGCTACACCCCGAACTCTGAGGGTTCGCATGGTTGCTTTTTTTGACCGATTTGAGCTAAGTGTCGCAACAAGCGAAGATTTCAGATATTTTTTGCCTTCTGCCTCCACAAATTTCGAAAATGCAGCTGGCACTTCATTACCGTCTGAATCATCTGGGAAAAAATGATCTAAATCCATTCCCAGAGGCATATCATCATGACCCTGATCTGCAACATTTTCCTGGACTGCCTGCACCTCTTCTGGACAGAGAACTGCAGGCCTGGGACTGTTTTGAATATCTGTCAGGTTGACATGGACTGCCGGCAAGGATTCATCTTCGTTCTCCTCCTCAGATCTCTTGTCTTCATGTTTCGGGTCTAGACCAACATAGACTTTACCCAGAGGTCTTAAAAGATCACAATCAGGCTGTGAAAATTTTCCAACAAAATCCACCCTTCTAGACGGTCCAAAATGCTCCACAAGAAGATTATTTGCGTTGACCGCACCCTCAGCCCATGCTTTTGGAAGATCCACATTGCCCACACATGCATCCCCTACCCATGATTTGGGATTTAGATGGTCAATGCCAAGTGCTCCACTCAGCTTTAGCCTACGGTGACCCTGATCCAGGTCAGGATTCCTTTGGAATGTTGCATTGATCAATACCCCAACAGCGAGTTTCTGAACCAGTTTCTCAATATCAAAATTCCGTGCATGATCTTGAGTGCGACAGTCTGAAAAAACTCCTTCCAGACGATCAGTCCCCTCGAGTAGGATATAGAATTTTAATTTGCCGTCCAGGATCTGCAGTTTGGCGATTGTGAAGACTATATTCTTGATTGTTGCCTGAGAGTCTGAATAGAGTGGACCAGTGAAACAGAAAGACCCATGCCTCATTTCAAGTGCAGCTGCAAGAAAGGCATAGGTCGAGAGTGATGTGACTTGCTGTGAAAGGCTCATCTCAACCGTGATGAAAGGGAAGACAAAGTACCCCAAAACTTTTGAAAAAAAGACAACACTCTTCCGCATCTGAATTTCGCCGGGATGGATAGGTAGCTCAAGATCTTTGAGTTTGTCTAGGTGCTGCACTAGCGAAACAGCTTTTGGAACATTTTGTTTATCCCCAGGATTTAGTAGCTGTTGTGCTCTCTCAATTGTGACCTCTGACAGGGCACTCAAGTTCTGAAGGGTGTCACTCGGGAGAATGTTCGTGTCCCCGATCATGATCCCCGAAGTGTTTCGCAATAATGTTCCATAGCCTTCAGCAATAAAGTCAGTATGCTTTTAAAAGACGTAAGATGTCAGTCCTACGTTTGATTATATGTTTTGGATCGGAAGTTGACAGCTGCTGATCTTTTGATGTATAGCAGTTCATACCCAACAATGGACAGACAATTTTTCCAAGAGGAGAGTTTGGATCTGTTTTCGTGGTCATGCATATGAGATGTTTGGCAAGTCGGTACGAGGAAGCTCCGTCACTTGCAAGATCCTCAATTCTCCCATGCAATGCTTTTCCTTGTGGGTGATGTTCCCAGGTGTCCAATACTACCTGCATCCATTTAGCCAGCTCTGGCCCTTTCTCTGTTTGATCTGAAGGGGAGACCACAATGGGAACTGGAGTATAGTGGACATCTTGTGCATAAGGCGCAATTGCAACAACTGTAGCATCACTCCCAAAGCACACTTTTTTGGGGTCGTGTTTCTCCCTTTGGAGTGCAACTCGGACTTCATCAACTGAGTCCAGACTGTCAATACTGGTATTGACTCGGTTTGAGTGCTCTCTACATAGGCCCAAAATTGCATTTCGAACTGGACAATAACAGCATTTTGTTTCCAATGCTACGCCGTCGAACATAAGAACATTGCCAGGGATGCCGCGTCCGGCAACTGGGACAGGTGGGGGTTTGATTTCAGGACTCAAGAAGCTAGCAATGTTATCACTAATATCTTTGTGAGTGGGAATCCCAATAGATGCCACAAGTTTTGGTATTTTGCCGTTTTTCCTCACAGTCGTGCGTGATGCCAGGCCATGGGATTTCTGAAGAGCATAAAGTAGCCTCGGACCACCAATTGCTTTGACAAGGAATGAAATATCCATGTCCCGTTCATTAAAGCTGCCCCGTGCTCTGTATTTGCCGTCCACTGCACGTTGTAGAATTGAACAAAGAGCGCGAGGGCTCCTGCCACGTCTGGCTTGCACGGTCAATATTCGTCGAAGGCCCGGAATATCATTGGTAGCAATAAGCATCATTATTCTTCGATGTTCAGTGATCCTCCCCTGTGCAGATTTGTTGGATCATTGAGCATTGCTTAGCTATATATGGTGTCAGACTCAGATAGCCAAATGCCCTGTCCACTTATGTACCTTGGTTCTCAAATCTTTAGTTGTTTGTGCCATGGTCTTCATTAGCTTGAGCTGCTGGTCTGCACTGAGATATTCCCAAGGTGTGTGAGGCAAATGATCCACTGCCCGATCCACAAAGTTCTGAAACTTTGTGGATGAAGGCAAAATTTGGCAGGCTAAACGCGGGAGACTTGAGCTAGTGAGGATCATCTGGCGGCAATCTTGTGCCCGGAACTGAATTGTATTGTCTGCACCAAAGGAGATGGGCTCCCATCCTATCGAATGGACCCCATGCTGGAGGTACGGATAAGTCATCCAATGAGATCCTATAGGCCATTTGAAAGTAACACCGGGACAAGGCTTTGAAACTGGTGTAGGTGTTGCAGGCGGTATTGTACTTGAGCTCCCCACACTCTTTCCACTGGGAGTTGGAGGTGATACTGGCGAAAGTATTGTTTTCCATTTTATTCATCATATCGACGAAGCCTTCTCCAGCAATTCTCGCATACGAGAGATTGAACTTGAAGGGAAGATTTGGTGTCAGATTCGATGATATCCAGAGAGCGAGAAAAACTTACAGTTCTGAAGCCACCCCACATATTGGTGTGCGGATAGGTCTTGAGATCGTACTGGGTAACGATCCCAAAATTGGTGCTACCGACGCGAAGACCCCGGTGGGTCCATATTCTGGTACAATTTTAGCTTTCTCATTGTTGAGTCGACTTGACAGATTTTTTGCAATACCGCCGACGGGCGCACTTGGAGCGGCTTGAAGAAGTGCGGGATCAATGAAAGTGTTGGTCCCCTGGTCACAAAAATGGATTTGTCTGAACTGTACAAGTACGGAGGCAACCGAGGAACTATTCTCGCATATGTGTAGCTCTGGGAGGGTGGCTAGAGATAGTTATGCAGATGTACATTCAGCTAAACAGACATAAGAGAATCTACGAAGACCTAGACACACCTTCGCATAAACAGGCCCTGCCTAGGCAGACTAGCCAGAGTTCTCTGCCTAGCTATGTTTAACAGGCTGGCCATAGGCTCAGCCTAGCGGGCCAGGGAACGTAGTGACTACGAAGGTGTTTACGTAGCCGGTATTGCTAGTGGTACTTCTTTCAAAGTCTCCCGGTCTGGTTCTGCGTAAGTAGCATTTCCTTCGCTGCGACTTGTTCAAGCTGAATAATTCTTACATCTGTAGCGGTAACACTGGTGCGGCCGTGGTTCTCGTGGATGCCATATTGCTGGAATCGCCTTGAAGATCAGGCCAGTTCTTCATAAATCTCAGATTCCAGCTCTACCTCAGCCTGCCGATATTGCTTCATGCATGTTTGAGAATCCCCAACTGTACAGCTCTATTGCGTCAGGTCATGCTTTTCAAAATGCCAGCCATTTGAATGCACCTGTATTGCACCAGGTCACGCTTTTCAAAATGGCAGCCATTTGAATGCACCTCTATTGCAGCAGGTCATGCTTTTCAAAATTCCAGCCATTTGAATGCACCTCCATTGCACCAGGTCATGCTTTGCAAAATTCCAGCCATTTGAATGCACCTCTATTGCACCAGGTCATGTTTTTCAAAATGCCAGCCATTTGACATTGCACCAGGTCATGCTTTTCAAAATTCCAGCCATTTGAATGCACCTCCATTGTGCCAGGTCATGCTTTTCAAAATGCCAGCCATTTGAATGCAGTTCTATTGTGTCAGGTCATGATTTCAAAATGGCAGACATTTGAAATTGAATGCATCTCTATTGCGTCAGGTCATGCTTTTCACAATGCCCGCCATTTGAACATAGAGGTGAGCGATCTTCGGATCGCGGGTTGGTAGGCCCCCCCAAATAAAATTGCCTTCTTTTTTTTTGGTTTGGAAATGGATCAGAGCATCCGATATAAATATTTTCACATTCATTGGGCTGCCCCGTCGCGGTGTACAATTTCGTTCAAATCGACAGGGGGTGTGACGTGTGACCCATTTTACCTATTCGACATTTTGGCAGCCGCCGAATCTTTGCGTGACATGTCGAAAATTTCGGCATTTGAACCGGAATTTTTGTCTTTTTGCCTTTTTATTATTATTATTTTTAGGCAATTTGGGGCATGTGTGAGTTCAGGTTCTCGCAGTGCAGCTGATAAAAGATCTTGCGAAGTTGCAATGCTCCGAACGCAACCCAACAACCAATATACACAAACCCTGTGGGCTAAATTCAAGCTCGATATAACCACCCACGGCTTGCACAGTTCCTAGAAACATTGTAGAGCACCACCTCAATTTGATCTCAGCTCTGGCCATCATTATCGAGTGACGCAAACAGCGAATTCTGGTAGACAGCGGCCCGAAAAGCAAGGGACAATAGAGGACCATACATAACACGTTCAGATAGGAGTCAGGGATACAGTTCTGGCCGTACGCCTCAGTATTTTTATATGGTTTAACATGCGGAAGTGATGGGAATATCTCGACCTTCAATATGATTGATTCAGATTATTCAGGAAAAAATATTGATTGAGTTCAAAAATCCCAATTGCCGGTTTTCCATGTATTTAGCCTCGCATGATGGCGCATCAATCTTTTTTCATCAAACCAATTGTGTAGGTCCATCGGTCTACTTCTTTGAACAGTGTGGTATCTTGGTTCAGGTGAAAATACGCAGTGGTTGTCCGAAAACAGTGAAGGAAGTCATCGGACATTCTTTTTGTCCACAGAGCACCACACGCGGATCCCGTTTCACGCGGACCCTGTTTCGAAGGCATTTTGATGGTAGCACGGGCACCCTCGCGTCGGCGCTCCGCGTCGCCCTAGCAATAAACATGAGTTTCATCAGGTTCTTTTAATGCTGCGTTCAAGCAGATTGGAACAACGATGTCTCCCCTCACCGTCACCCAGCCTGCCTCGACCAGCTCGCCGTCTTCCAACCCAATTTCCCAATTCAAGCACAGGTCTTCACACGCGAAGGCTGACGATTATGGCTGGTATGTGTATTGTAACGGTTGTAATCTGCCTTTTCAAAATCTTTGACAGGTTGTGCACACCTCTAGTATCGGGTGGAAATCAGTCAGCAGACACTGAACGGCTGAAAATGGGGGAGAAAGCAGTCATGGTGTTGTGGGGCGAAGTTTCGATGTGAATCATCAAGTAGATCGATGTGTACAAAAGGAATGCTCTATGGGGTTCTCAACAACGAGGAAAGATATCCGCCTGCCTCCTCCGAACTAGATTCTTCAATACTCTCTTCCTCTTCTACCTCGTCCTCCGATTCCGAATGATAAACCGCCTTCTTCTTCTGACAAGTGGCACGCTGTTTCGCGTTTCGTTCAAGACGGGCTGTTTCACGGTGCGAAGAGATTGTCGCCTGGATACCACGAACTACAGCATAGAGTCATACACGGTATCCCATCGCAAAGACCCACGAGGTGAGAAGAGCTTCGAGATTTTCCAGCGAGTCGAGCGTGAGAAGTGCATCGAGGATCGAACAAATGATAGAAGTGGGAAAGAACGAGGATTTGGGTCGGATTCGATTAGCTAAAAATGGGGTCATGCACGGGAGTAGATTGTACCCTTGGGACAATCTGAGACTATGAGGAGGGATAGGAAGTGCTGAAGTCCTCCCATATACAATTTCAGGTCTATATAAAATAGGGGGCGCTCACAATAATGATTCTCTTCTCAGTCCAACCTCGAACACACGGCGGAGTCGTCTTTGGGCAGAGGATGTTGGAGAAAAGTGGGGAGGGTGAAATTAGCAGAAGAGGTAGAGTAAGATTGCAATAGCACTGATGGTTAGAAGACTGTTTTAGAGCAATCAGATGGTCTGGCAGGATTGTACAACGAACTTATATACTACAGAAATTGTATCTAGAATATCTACATGTATCTACTCGAGCCTGCACACCCCGACTCTTGTTTTGCAAATTCAACAACAAATCGAGGAATGAGATCAGAAATTGTTGAATCGCCTGTCTACGAGAGACTAAGGTACTGTATGGGTAGGATATAAATTTCGTCGCTTCAAAAGTCATCCGCATGCCCCCGCGAGGCCCGATTCCGCACATGACCCCCCATCTGTCGCAACGGAATGCCATCTACGATATTCCACTCGACGACGCTCTCATCGTCATCTTCAGTAACAATCACTCCAATGTCTGTACCATATGCTCCTGTGTCGACGACATTGCGCATGTTCAGTATCAGGCGAGCGATAGGCCATGGCAATTCTGAGTCGAAATGCCTATCAGACCTTGGCAATTGGTGCAGCGGTGGGCAAGCTGTGAGGCAAACACTGCGGGATGAGACTGAATGCAAAATTGAATGTTTTCAATACACAGCTTGCCCATTCCTGCATAGACAATTTCAGCACCATGTGCATTCGATAGCCACGGCAATTCTGAGTCGAAATGCCTACCAGACCTTGGCAATTGGTGCAGCGGTGGGCAAGCTGTGGGGCAAACACTGCGGGATGAGACCCCTTAATTGAATGCAAAATTGAACATTTTCAATACACAGCTTGCCCATTGTTCCAAGCACTGCCCAACTATGACCGATGGAGCATGAGACACGACGGGATGGACATGGATGCGTTTCTGGTGGGGTCGGATGGCAGGAAAATAACGATTCAGTGTGTAGGAGAGCGGGCTGAAAGAATCATCGGCCGAAATGAAGAAATTGTCATATGCAGCTGTGAGCAGTATCACGAGCTAGGTGCACAGAAGTCAGGCGAGGCTAGACTAGAGCGTGGACTGTGGACGGCAAGCGCGATCCCGAGCAGCAATGGTTTGGCCCGATGGGCAGGCGCGACGCCAGCAGTTTGGCACAGAGGGGCGCATTGTCACAGCTGAATGTGTCCCGGAATAGACCGCCAAGATGTTGATGAGGAAGCTCTACTAAACCCTGCGCTTTTGCTACTGGTTCCTTTTGTAGAAGCAGTACTCATGCTGAGCTTCTCACTCGGCAAGATCAGAAGTCCCCATATTCAATTTTTCAGCACACACAAACATTCCGACTTTAAAAAATACTGCCAAGATGTTGATGAAATTATGACCACATGCAAAGGTAGAGTAGGGGACCGGCACTTGCCGCCGCTACCGATATCTCAATATTGAGACCATAGTTTGGGGTGAACGAGAGTGCAGGATTGATGAGAAGGACCCTCCCGACATCGCGCAAAATATCCCAATATTTGCCCAAAATTTGCCGAGGAATAGTAGCGGTTTCATAACATTGCAAGAATGTTGGTAAAAGTTGCTGGAAAGTACACAAAGTTGCTGAAAATTGTGAAAATTTAAAGGTCGTAAGAAAATTTTCCGAAAAATTACCAAAAATTGTCAGGGAGGTTTTTCCTGATCTTGAAGCAACCCTTAGATTAAGTCATAAATTTATATTTAGGGTTGCGGGTAAATTGATGGTCACATCACGGTAAATAGTGGTGGTGATACAGCTCACTTCCAATTGGGGAAGGCCATAGTTAGCCGATCGCGTCCCTTCGCGAATTCAACGTGCCCGTCCCTCCGGCACTTCCGTACAGGCTACCCCGCGAAGGTGAAATGCAATGCAAAGAAAACCTGGGGTGCGATGAGGGAGGGGATGGTGCGACGTTGCAGTACCCAACGACGAGGATGACCGCGATGATACTGCGCGGATCAGTGTAAATTTAGTAAAAAAACAACCCGCGTAGCGCGGAGAAATTTATGTTTTTTACATGTAAAACACGGTGTAAAAATCTTAGTAAAAACTGTAAAAATCAGCTAGAGCCCCGAGAGATATCAAAGGCGATGCGTCGCCATCCGTGTCACCCCAAGAGGGATTCTGCATTTCCTGGCTGATCTTGGGGCCCCGGCCACTGTGGAGGTGCCAAAAGGCTGTACCGTGCGCCCATTTGGAGGGACCTTTTTACAATTTTTTACATGCAGGTTGGAGAGCCTCCATGTAAGATATGTAATTTACCCTGTAATTTACATGTAAAATTGGGTCTATGTAATTTAGCATTGGTGGTAGAATAATATTATGCAGGGCCTTCAGCCGCAGCCAAGCTGCACCCGCCCTTTGCCCAACATTCTTCAATAACGTGTCCAACCTTTTGACAATTGCGGCAGATTTTGATTTCTGTGGCATGAAGCGTCGTTGCTTCTCTCATCAGCTGGTCTGGGTCCGGCCCCTCGGGGTTTTAGCAGAAAACTTTACCTCGGCATGTGCAAGCTTTAAAGCAGGTCCGGTGTGTTTGAGCGTCCTTCCTCAAATACGTATTCGTACAATTTTTCTACGATGTTTGGCCCAACCGTCACCAAAAACATATTCGTATATTTCAGGGTAACGGGTGGTGATCTGTATGGAAAGGCAATGTACGGAAAGGAGTAGACGAGCTGAATATAGAAAGTACGTCAGAGTCTTCTTCTATTCAGTAAATTATGCACTTGAATGAACTCCGCCGTCATAAACAGGGCCATCGTGTCAGTGGTGCGGCACTTGTGCCTTCATCCTCAAGCCCACTCCCACCGCCCCGACGAAGCCAGTCGAGATTTCGGACGGCCGAGGCAAGCACATCGCCTTTCTTCCCCTGGAGTAGAAGTGTGACGACCTCTGCACAGCGGCGCTCATCCTCTTCTGGCGTTAGGGGGCCTTGTGTGACCTTTGACGCGGTAATGGAGATAGACGGACTATCATCCCGCTTGCTGTTCACCTGGTGAAACCTGTATGGGTACTTGAGACGGTGCTCCGCCTTTGCTTGCTTGGCTTTTGTTTCCCACATATGTTTTTCTGAAGGCGGGAGCGCATGCCAGCAGCGGCCTGCAGGAGCGGCGGGTTATGCAGGGAGTATCATGAGACGTTTATGTGCCCACCTATGATCTTACTCAGGCTTCCGCGGTTCGTCTCGATACTCAGCGGAACGTGTTGCTGGAGGAAAACGTCTGCACGGAAGAGCATGAACGCATTTGGTGGCCGCGGAACATATGCTTCGCCGTATCTTTTAGGCGGCGATCTTCGATTTCGAGCGGGGACAGGTGCACAGGCAATGCTGGGCGGAAAGAGGAGGTGTCTGGGGGAGAGCGGTTCGGACTGGGCCGACACTGCGGTGGCCTGCTCAATGGGCTCATTCAAGTTGCGTGCAGATGTTATCGAAGCCGACGGATTGCACGGGTTGGACATAGAGCCAAATGACGCGCGCTAGCGCTAGTGTCCCATTTCCGTGCAGAGCCAGGACCAGGCCTAAATTATCGTCCATTGCCATCCACCAGGAGATGCGGCAGGGGCGGCGACACTGCCTAAAGCTGGCGCAGAGCTGGCGCCAGTGGAGGTGACGGCAGCAACAGGAGATGAGGCGGGGGCGGCGACATTGCCTAAAGCTGGCGGCAGAGCTGGCGCCAGTGGAGGTGACGGCGGCAACAGGAGATGAGGCGGGGGCGGCGACGCTGCCGGGGCCGGCGACCAGAGATGAGGCGGGGGTGCCGACCTCAGTCAGTCCGAGTGCAGGTGACATAGCGGCTTGAATGCCATTGCTGGGCACCTGGGCGAGTACCTGCATAGCAGCGGCTTGGACGCTGCCGTCGCCAGGACTCTGTGCGGTGGCAGCCGGGGCGCCGGCTTCACCCTCAGTGCCTTTGGTGGCAGCACTCTTCTTGGTACGGGGGCCGCGCGGATGATCCTTGTCGCTGCGCTGCTTGCGCTTCTTCAAAGTCCCGGCAGCGCGCTCGGCCTCAGTGTCTTGCGCGAGCTCGGCGCGTTGGGACGGTGTGAGCGCGACCCAGTGAATCGCGCCCGTCTTCATGAGATCGCGGATGCGGCGTGCATCGTCGGCGCAAAGCTTTGAGGGAGGCTTGATCTCCACCGGGATCCCTGTGGTACCAAATGGATTGGGCAGTTGACGAGTCCGTTGCGGACCTCCGCAGTAATACATCCTCCTCCTCCTCAAGTATTGTGCAGACAGGGAAAGCACTTCAAAATGGTACCCTGATATCCCCAAAAGTTTATTAGAATGTCGCTTCTGTAGAACCAAAGAAAGACAGACTTGATTATTGTACAACTAATCACAAGCCTATGTAATAGATAGCTGTGCGCGAAAACGAAAGTTGTCATAAGTAACTTGTGAAGAGAGAGTTGTAGAGAGCTGGCAAAACGGGATAGACTGTGCGTAGATTGTGCGAAGATAGCAAGGATACATGGAAAAAAAAGAAGAGAAACAGCAGGTCCAAGCAGACGTACAGCCCTGACTGCTGCTACTGCTGCTGCTGGTGCTGATTCGGGTCCGGCAAAAACAAGCTCCCTCCACTGCCTCCAGCGGGCGGGGAAACCTCGTATGCGCGATGCCCTCCGTATCCGAATGGACCCACGTCGCGTCGCACCTTGAGGTTCTGCTCCGTGAACTGCCGCGGCGCGCAGGCGAGCCGCGAGCTGCGGCTGCTCGCCTGCGCGCCGCGGCTGAGGTACCCCTCGCCGACGCTGCCATTGCTGTTGCTGTTTCTCGGCGCCGACGACGGCTGGAATCCGCCGCGGTACGCGTCCGCGCATCCATTACCGCCGGCGATTAACGCCCCGCCATTCGTCGACGGCGCGGCGTACCCTCCGCCCACGCTCGGCGCCGCATACGTGTTCGGTGCGGGCACATGGAACGTCCCGAACACTGGCACCCCGAACTTTTGCAAGAGCGTGATTGCCTGCTCCTGCTCCATTCCAGCGAGCACCGCCGGCCTGGGTCCCGCCGCTCCGGGCTGCGGGACGACCGACACGGGCTCTTGCTGTTGGTGCTGCAGTGCGGTTGCAGCCTGTAGCGCTGCAGCTTGGGCAGCCTGTGCAGCTGATTGCGCGGCTTTGTCTGTCCGCACACGTCAACCCCAACTCGAATTAAGCAGAGAAGGAAGGCGACGTACACTGACTCCGCCCCCAGGTCAGCCGGATGCGGCTCCCGCCCACCGGAAACCCTTGCATATTCTCAATCGCCCTCTCCGCATCTGCCTTCCGCACAAACTGCACGAACCCGCAGTGCTTCCCCACCGGGACCTTCACCTGTAAGCGCATGTCAGCACAGTATGGGCAATGTCATCGTAATTACTCGGTTTGTTTTCGGGGACGTGGGCACGAGGACTCAAATTCTGAGATGGGGTGAGCGCGTAATTAGAATAGAAAGGTATATAACACACCCGTTGGCTCGGGGATAAGCTCTTTGGTAGTTTCCTTCTTTTTGGCGGGGGTTTTGGCATTGGGTTTCGTTTGGGTTTCGAGGCTACATGGGTTGAGTGTTAGGGAAGGTTACGGGGTCCGTGGACGCACCCGCTTTCTTGGGGCTGGGTTTCGTGTCGTCGGAGTGTTTGGCACGTTTCTGAGGAGGGAGGAGGTTCCTGGGAAGCTCTGTGGTACCTTACTGTAAGTGCTAATGAGAGACAGCATTCTGAAGCGCACCAGAATCAGAGTCCTCTGACACTGAAATGGCGTCTTGCGGATCGGACATCAAAGCATCGTCTTGTGGAATGTTCTGACCAAAAAATCGAGTGCAGTGGAGGCTAAGGGAGAGGGCCTGTGTATTTTCGGGGGAGGGAGGCTGCTGTGAAGACCAGGACGATTTGTGTCGGGACATTGTGGTAATCGAGACGAAGACGAGTTCGGTCACATTGGGGTACCGTCACGCACGCCATACGCGACGAAACCCTTCTACCTCAATCTCAACATGCTTGCATGCATGCCAGGCATGCTGTAGGCCCACCCGCGAGGTCTCAGAGTGGCCCTGGGTGCGGAGAACGACGGGTACGGCTCAGACAAGGGCAAAAAATGAAAATACGAATTTTATAAAAAGAAGTTTGGGTACAGGGACGTGCGCCCGGCGCGGTTCGAACGGTGATAAAATCATGTATATTGGTGCAGAGATGGGCGAGATATAAGCGATTTATTGCGGAACTGTTTTTTTGGATAGTAGAAGAAAATATTGATCCGTGCCCTAAGTTCCGCAATTAGCTGTAAAGTGTGGTTTCTTCATCCCAAAAAATCCAAATCACTGGTGTGGTGAATATGCCAACACTTATTTCGACCGCGAGCATCTACCCACAGTACCAGTAACTAGCCCCGCTTGTGCGCGGAATGCAACAACTGCTGGTACTGCAGGTTTCCGTTCGGCGCGGAGTGTTTATCATCTGCGGCGACGGCATCCCTGCGGGGGGGAATGCCAGGCATATTGTCTGGACCGTGCTGCTGCTGCTGCTGCTGTTGAATCTGCTGCAGCAGGGCGAGGATGTGCGGGGGCAAGCCCGCTGAGTTCGTCGGTGGCTGCTGACCGGATTGTGGTCGCGGCGGCGGCGGTGGCATCCCGTAGGGATTCGGGGGGCTACAGTATGGCGGCTCCGCCATTGCGGGAGGAGGCGGACCGTATGCCCCGTACGGCGACTGCATTATCGGGGGCGGCGCGACAGGCGGCGGCCCCACCGCCGGAGGTGCACCGCCCTCTGGGGGCTTCAATGCCGCAAGGAGCTGTAAAGCGCGCATTAGTCATCGTTCTCCAGGTGGCGAGAATTACACGAACCACTT
>JARKIC010001135.1:0-148728 GCA_029378375.1 Mycena olivaceomarginata | reverse complement strand
CACATCCACGCTTTCCCTCGTGTCTAGCACCTCCACCACCGGTATGCGCGTAACTTCTCCGCCAGAGCGCGCGAAATTCGTCCCAGTCCGTTTTTCCCTCCACATGGGCCGTGGTATGTGGGTAGCCCTTGTCGGTTCGATGTCCAACTCATACACACAGGGAAATGGTCCGCATTCGCTGGGCGCAGCCCCGGCAGCCGTTGTCGCATGAGATGAAGGAGCAAAGGAGGGGTGCGGTGCCAAAATATGTTGTCCACCCTCGTGTAATTTCCCCGAGGCGCTTGCGCGCAACGTCGGTATCCCCGGTGGCAACACCATCTTCATGTCGAACCGCGCTATCAGATCCAGCAGCGGCTGCACTAACACTGCATTGCGGTTAGTGAATAAATGGTGGTTTCGTATCTCATCCCATATAGGATGATGTCGATTGAAGTCCCCTCCCCATATGTACTGGAGGGTCGGTCCGGCCTCGACCCGTTGGCGGGATCGCGCAGGAACGCCAGCATGATGTCGAGTGCCTAGTTGTGCTCGCAGTCATTGTAGACGTTGATCATCCAGATGGCGCCAAAATTGCCCCGTAACTCGACGGCGGGTGAGGTCCGGTGAGTCGATCGGAATCTGCGACCAGGACGCCGACGGTAGCTGCGTGTTGACCAGGATGAGGGAGCGTGAGCGCACCCGGGTCGTCGCTGTGTCGTGTGGGGTATACTGAGGTGAAGCACAAATTAGTCCGTGACGTGTGGTTTAAAATCGTAGTAGGGTTCCTGTATTAGTGCAATATCATATCTGTTCGGATTGAGCGACTTCAAAAAGTCCCGACTGAGCGATGAGCGATCTGTTCATGTTCTGTTGCCAGATACGCAGACGCCCGCGCATCCGCCGGCATGGGGCTCGGTGCTCTTTGCGTCATTGTCGTTCGTCCACGGGTTTCCCCCGGGCTGTAGATGGACCTCAAATGGTCGCCGGTAAGTCGTTGTTGTCGTCGCTCAGCGGGGGCAATCACCCGCGCCACCATGCTCGTCTCAGGCCTATGTTCCCCATCGTCCGAGAAGACCATGTTAGCCATGTCCCCTCCCCGTTCGCGTCCCTCTTTCCTCCTCGCCCTGTCCGCCCTTTGCTTTGCTATCTGTGCCTCAATCACTCGAAACCCTGCCTCCTCCACATCCACGTCCTCCTCGATCGTGCCCCGCGCTACCTCCTCAGCGCCTCTCTCTTCCCCCACGTCCCCCCGCCCCCTCACCGAGCTGCTCTCCCCCGTTACCTGGCTCTGCTCCGGCTCCACCGTACTCAGCGACCCGGACCCCACCACCTCCTCAAGCCGTGTCTGGCGCATGTTGGGTTGGTTCGTCCGGTGCCAAAAGGTCCGGGCCCATCCGCGTGCCGCGCCGTCGCCGCCATCTGCGCTGGCAGTCCCCTGGGCACATTATTACTTCCCGTAGCAGCTGCGCGCCCGCTGGACGCGGCATAGCCGCCTGCCCATCTGTTGCCATCCTTGCCACGTCGCTGCCTGGTTGTTCAAGTCCCCCGCTGGCGCGTCCGTACGTTCCCAGGGTCAGGGATCATCTGTAGGGAAGTACTTATATTCGCCTCCGGGTTCCGTTCTAATGCGAACTGTAGCTTGTTTTTGAAGCTCGGGCAGTTTTGGTCTGCCGCACCATGTCCCCAGTGCTGCCGCCTCTCCACTTTACAGTTCGAGCAGGCCCGGCTCTTATCGTCTGCTCGGCACATATCGGTGCGGGTGCTTCTCCCCACACCTCGCACACACATCATGCTCGTACCGACACGTCGCCGCCACATGATTGACGCCGATCTGCTGACACTTCAAGCAGCGTATAGGCTCTGCCCAACAGCTTGGCGTGCATGGACTCTCTTCCTGTCCACGAATAACGAGTGGCGTATCGCGTGATTCGCCGCCTCCGCGCTCGCGAACCCCGAATATCGCGTGTGCCGACGCCTGCCCTGGCTGTCGACGCGCAATGGGCTTGATGAATCTCGCCTGCGTCAACTGGTTCCTCCCCAGACCACTCGCGTCCTCAATAACGCTGAGCGCGCGGCTCAGCTCCGGGTCAAAGGTCACCGGCACGAACTCCACCACCAGCGAAAAGGATCTAGGCTTGAAAACTGACGTACCTCCCATGCCCGCTAGGAAGATCTCCATCCTCTGCGGCACACGCAGCCACCCGCGGCCGAGGCAGAGCTCATGTGAACACTATAGCTCCACTCCGTGTCTTCTGCGCGCCTACGAACGTGCACCCCTCCGGTTGCCGTGTTGTCCGCTTTCTTGTTTCTTCCAGCGCCAGAATTCGCCTTGACAACCAACAACCTCTCCGACAGGTTAACGAGGTTGTTTGTGTCGACGAGCGGGGACCTGGCAATCAGTATCTGGTTCTCCTTAGCTCGCGCACTCGCCACCACTGCCGCTGCTTGGCGCTGCGCCTCCACCTGCATACCCACCCGCCGTCACCCCCGCATACGACCTTGCCTCCGCCATCGCATCGCGCGGAGGTCCCGTCGCAATCGCCGCCTCCGTCGTACGTCCACTCCCTCTCCCGCTTCTCCCACAATGTCCTCCACCCTCTTCACCACCTGCGTCACTCCGCCTCCAGCCGTTCCGTCAGCCTCCACATGTCTTGACACTGTTGTTCCACCGTGTGTGTGAGCATCTCCGCTGCAGAATTCACATTCCGCCACCAGTGCCTTTCCCCCCACGCTCTCCAGCTCGTGCGGATCGGAACAAGCTGTTCCACCATACCTAGCAAAGTCTTCACGTTCACAGCAACCTCGTTGATTGTTTCGTGCCCGACGCGCATCTCCAACAGCGCCGCTACCCACTCTGCACGCGTCTGCCGTCACTACTGAGCCCGCGTCCGCCGCAATCCGGAGTAGTACCAGGGCCAGCCCCGCTAGGCCGCCGATAGAAGCCGCCTCGTCGTGTATAAAGCCCTTAGAGTACAGGTGTCTTTTTAGATCGGCCGCCGTGGTGTTACCCCAGTCGATGTCGCTCTCGCTGTACAGCTCTTCCCTGGTTTTGTCTAGCTGCGACACTCCGGATCTCTCTGTGCTTCTAGTGACGCGAGTGCCCGTCTTCGATGTCGAGGTCGATGTCGTCGCGCCTGCATTCGTCGGTGGTGCCGCCATGGCGCCTTTTACCCGGGCATTCCCCGGGGCCTCGTCCCATGTTGTTCATGGTGTGTATTCAGATAAGTAACCAATAAGCTAGGCCACTACGTGCTCCGATGCTGCCCTCGAAAAGTTTTCGTGGCGTCGATCAGATGTGCACGTGGTGGTTGTTGCCAAGAGACCCTATTCTGTTAGTTATAAAAGCTAGTAGAGTACTTGTTGTAGTTACCTCACTGGTTTGCCTCACAATTACCTCTTGCTTGCAAACTTCCTCCTGGGCTAAATTCTACAGAAACAGCGGAAACATATTTATGAGCATCACCGGAAGTGCGATCACGTGGCTTGAGCCTGTGGAATGGAAGGATGCAATAGGGGAGGACCATTGCTCATGGACAACCGTAGGTCGACATGTGTCAGTGATATAATATTCTGCCAACACTGCTCAATGCCAGGCCAGCCATTTTGAGCCATTGCATGCCATCGCTGGTAGTCAATATCAGCAGCTCTACCCATGTCAGGGAAGGTTTCCTCGAAATGGCGTGGACCAGGCTTTGTCAGCACTCCTTTTGTGGAATTTCCTTTTTTTCTTCTTCTTTTGATACAAAACAATATCAGGAGAAATATAGAACCAGCCAAGGTGTGGCCTACCACAAAATCTCATGAAATGCTGCCCCGAGCCTTGGCAGTCGGTGTGGGAGCACTATTTATACCCTCGGCCCCCACTATGGGCACCCAATGGATGAGGAGGTAAGATATTGGTAGAAAATATTTCTGCAAATATATGTTTGATAGGTGATCCACCAACTGCCCATGATTCAGGTATGCTGCCTCATCTCTTGAATGGCTTCTGCATCCATGGCATGCACCAGCAGCAAATTACAGCAAATATATTTTTGATGGGAAGTAAAGGTGATCCATCGGCAGTCATTGAATGCAAGAGTCCCAAATAGTTCAGGTATGATGTTGCATCAGTAGAATGCCTCCACAACAGAGTGGCAAATGAGTAGGATTTTAAAAAAACCTCGCACCATAGTCGCAAAAAAACATAGCCACCGTTGCGTACTATGCAATGGAGTGGCAAAAGGGTAGGGTCTATGAGTATACAGCCGTGTTACCCACCCGAAGAGTTCTGCGTCGGAACCTCCTGGATCACCAAGAGAAATTCTACTTCTTTCCATGAATCATGGAATGCAATTGCTTTGCCGTGTAAGTCCAGTTCCTCTGGATCCTCATTATGGAGGCCATCTCAGCTCGTCGTGATGCGTTTCAGATCTGGGAAAATTGCAGAGAGGAATCGCACAACAGGCATTATTGCTGTGGATATTCGGGAATGCGCGACATTGATTGATTTCAAGGCATGCTGTGACGTGCCAGAGGCTGGTGATGGTGGAGTTGGGGCACTGGTACCATCAAGTGTTATAGTGAGATTCACGAGGCGGGGGCACCATGTCGCAAGGGAGTGTAGGCATTCCAGAGTGGTGTTAGGCGGTGACCTGGACAGGCCGTATAATGACATCTGCATTTCTTCGAGGTGCGGCCAAGCGTGTGCCAAATTGGCTACAGTGATGTCATCCAAGTCGATTCCAATGGGGATGAAGAAAGAGCGCAGTAGAACTCGTGTGAGCCATTGTATGGCAGGTCCGCACATATAATTCGAGTGATCTCAATACAACTTCTTTGCATGACCTCAGGAAATGAGTTATAGCCTTTATATTCGAAGAGCCGAGGTGCAGTTTGCGGAGAACCGCAAATGGTTGGGGTCAAGACATGGTGAAAGTGAGAGGGAGGCAGGGAGTGTGTTCAAAGACAGTGCTGTGAGGGTCGGAAGCCTAGACCGGTGTTCCAAAGTACCGTGGTCCAAGCTATCCACATGTACAGACTCGACAACACTCCAACTTGGGGGGAGGGCCAATGCTTTGCATGGCATGACTCGTACTTTAGGTTTATACTTTGTATTCTTATTACTGACCATCCATCGTATGTGGGATGGTCATCGCCACCTTGCCCTCGACACGGACACTTTTGATACCAATATATTCTTAATCGCAATTGGTGCAACACTCAAAATGTCGGTTTGGGACATCGACATGCAATGTCCGTGTACTGACCAAACCGGAAGGGATGCAGGATAAAAGCAGACCTTGTTGCGAATTTATGTAGACCGAAACCAACTCGAACGTAGTACTAATTGTATGGAGTGTGACCACTTACACCCTACTACTTCCCACCGGCCAACCGGCCACCTAAGCAATCTCTTCCCCCAGCGCAGAGATACTGTCGACTGGTTGGCGGGAAATGGGCCTGGAATTGAAGGTACGCATGTAAAGAGTGAGTTAGAACCTTTGGCCGAATTTATTCGCGCCGATTTTGCACTCGCCGAATTTATTTCGGCGATAGGCCCAAACGGCGATAAACGGCCTAACCGGCCACCCACCTAAATCACCACCCCACGTGCTGACCACTCACCCTAGCACATCCCAGGTGGTCGAAACACTATATATGCATTATTAAACAGTGTTACAACGTATATCCGAGGTGTATTTGTGCCATGGGTATTGAACTTTCAAGCTGAAGAAATGACCGGAATTGGGGGGTGTCGATGGAATAGGCTGGTCTCCGAGAGGCAGACCGCATATATGTCACAAATTCAACTGTTAGTGCATATATAGGAACCATTTGAACGTGCCCAAGTGTCAAGTCTGGCACCATATGCCCAAAGCCCTTCCAGCAAAATGCATCTTCCTCTGCAAGTGGAAATTGTTGATTCTGGGTAGTAGCTCGTCGTGAGCAAGCCAAGAAACACCTGACGACCCACAAGGTTGGGTATACGCAGGATCGCGTATCCAGAACACGCTGGCCAAAATCCAGATCCGCCGCAGATGCGAGTCGCCCGCTATTGAGGGGGCGGGATTGAGCCACTCCAAATCACGGTGAGGTCTTCTTGCCGCTTCTAGGGGGCAGAGCAAGGGATTGTGGCAAAGAATATAGTACAAGGTCGTTGCAACGACCAAATTGAAGAAAGCGACTCCCGAAACTTGTGAATTGGTAAAGATTTCATAGAGAAACCGGGGAGACATGAGCGTGGAAGTGGGCCGGAGATAAGAAACAGCATTGATCCCCCATCATCTTGATAGGAAACCTGCTGTAGCTTCTGATCGCCGCACCGAATTCCATCCAAGTTCGACACAACACATTGTCTTAGGTTCAGTACCACCACCAACCGAAGTTTCCAAGAATTAATGTTGGGGGCTCTTGTATCGAGCAAGTGGTCGGTTGGCTCGTCTGGCCGGCTGACCGGTAGGAAATAGTACTAGAAGTGACTCAGTCAAAATTGTTCCGCCGTTGAAGCCGACTATCTGATGTGTTAGGGATCTTCCGAAGTCTTGCGTACGTCTCGCCTGCACCGCCACGACCTGAAGTTCAACTCTGGGAGTCCTGTGACAGCAATCTAACTCAAATGTAGTGCCAAACCTATTGAGTGGAACCTCTGCAACTCTCAAATATTTTACGAGAGCCATGGTTGAATGGTAGATACCACGAGCTTGAATAATAATAAAAAACGCAATACTCACCCTACAAATAGGGCACGATGCTCAACACAAAGCTGCACAAAGCAATACTAAATGGATTGGTATGTGTACAATATTTACGAGTACTAGAAGGTGTGACCCGGTGGAGGTTAAGAAACAAAGAGAACAAAATATAAATAGACTAGCCGGATTCGAACGAGCATTATCTTGGTGGATTATATAATCACTAAATCTATTAGATCAGGCTCTTAAAAAGACTTCAAAAATCTAATGAACACAGCCGCTATTTCATTACATCCTCAGGACGCACTGATAAATGTATCGCCAACTCAAAAACCTGGTTCCGATTGATGAAAAGAACGAGTACATAAAGTACTCGTAAAGAACACAGAAAAACGGAGACAGCCCATTTTTCTCCAGATAAAATGGAAACATCCTTTAAGGTGGGACATTTCAGTGCCAGAGTCGGGAGGAGCGAAATCGCGGGGATAGTGGATCCAGAGAAAGTTATTGATGTGAGTTTGGGACCGAGGAAGAGATGGATAAAATGAAAGTTAGCATCTGAAGGCATCCAATAAAGAGTCTGCAGGTTAGGGAGCAGTTGATCAGGGAGACAGACACTGATCACTGGGAAAATTCCTGACAATTCACAATCCCAGGAAGTAGTGGAGAGATTCTGAATACGAGGTGCGTATACGAGCACTCGGTTCTGATCCTTCGCCCGAATGGCTCAACGTGGATACTAAGGGTCGGTGGGTCACCAATTGATTATTACCGAGCCAATCCACTCACCATGTTACATTTCCATGGAGGTTCCCGACCTCATCGACCATCCATAAATCAGTAGGCATGCAGCGGAGGAGGTTCACAAGAGCCGAGGACCCCCAGAGATGATCAAGAGCAGGTCCATGGAAGGTACAACACGTTCTTGGTCCCCCCTTCCTTCGATTTCGGCGGCGGACAAAGCGTCAAAGGAAGCGGGCCGATCTCCACCGCTGTTAACCCCGGGCAATCACACACCACAATATTGCCCACCCACTCCAGACTGGCCATCCTTCCAGTTACCATGATACACCATGAAATGGTTCCTGCGGGTCAGCGAAGGTATATATATTTTTCAAGGCATGTGTCGTTCACTGACTATTGGTGTACCCTCAGGATGCTCGTCATTATCTTTGCTGCCTGTCTATTGACTACAGTCGTTTCCATTGTTCACATTGTATACCTCCTCGGTCCCGGTGGCTCACTGATAGTATCGCGGTGCAGGCAGAGGTGAGAGACTTCCTCCATGACCCATAACTTGTCATGTTATCAATAATGGCCTACAGGCCGCCACGGCTCTCCTTGTAGCCAATGCATGTGTGCGGGCCACTTCCGTATATTGTCTCCGCCACAGGTCAGACGAAGATCTGGACTGTATGCCATACACATACAATTATTCGATTCACGGTAACGGCGGCGTGAAATCAGCCCATGGTTCGGCGACTACACACAGCACCGAGACGGTGGATCAGGAGACAGTCACGGCGGCAAGGTCGCTGAGGTGTAGAATGCGAACTAGGATGGGTGGATGTTGAATTGTGAACACTGATGATTTCAAGCAGGGCTCAGAGTCCTATCGCTCTGAAGATTAAATTTCCTTCTTTATTTGTTTTAAGTCAACCAATGTAGTCTCATGCTGAACACTGTCCTTGGTTGATAGGGCCGACCAAAATCCACAATTCATATGCACAATGAAATCGTGCACAGATTCAGTCCGTCTGACACAATGGCTCGGGACCGCATTCGCAAACGGAACTTCCCTGAGATGCCCGAGACTTCCCAATCTTTGGGTATTTACCTTCCTAGCGCTCATCATCAGCCGCTTATAGTGGAATCGCGTACCGTGCAGATACCAGGTGTGAGATTTGTGCAAGGGGCTGCACCGAACATCGACGTGAACGCGCAGCGCCGAGGTGCGAGCCGCCGATCATGGCGCTACTGGGTTTGAGCTGTGGACATCCTTGACTGTGAACGTGAACATGACGAAGTATACACCGGGGGCAGTCAACGACGCATGTGAACATCGCATGCGCTACACGCATGTGGTTCCCATATGGAAGAAGGCTACGAAGCCGCCTTTACCAGACTAAGGGCAGCTTTGTTGCATGCTTTGTTCTCCGGTGCAGGGGAATAAAGCATGCAACAAAGCCCCCCTTTGCTTGTTAAAGGCACCTTTGTGGCCTTTGTTCCAACTGCGAGCCACATGTGTGTAACGCACTTGGTTTTCGCATGCCTCGCTGGTATATGAAAAAATACGTAATCGACTCGTCTCATTGAGCCGTATCTGAATCTGAAAAAAATTCATCAATCCATCAAGCCATTCCCGAGAAATAAAATGATCTTTCTAACATCACATGCTTTGACAGATCTGTCAAGAACTGTCACCGGGGAGGCAGCTGAGTGCTTATTTCTCCCCAAATTCCACTGTGAACTCAATCCTATTGAGATGGTAAATGATCATTTTGAGTGGTGTCTTCACACTGATTCCATTTGATAGTATTGGGGATGGTGCAAATATTGTTATCGGCAAGTCCCAAAGACGAATTTTGCAGCCTCAAAAGAGTTGGCCTTGAAGTATCTTGATGGATGCCAGTTGAAGTGATCCACCGCTTCATCAACAGGTCATGGAGATTTATGGATGCCTACCTGAGGGGGTTGACAGGTTCAGCAGCAGGCTGTGCTCAAAAAAAAAACCCCTTTTTTGCCAATCAACTCCGATCACGATTCTAGATTTTGGGTTTGGGCCAAAATTTTGGCGCTGCAAATTTGTTGTAGGAAAAACTTCAGAGCATGTTTTTTGGACTCTTTGAGTTAATCTGAGTTCAAATATGTAAAAATCAGGTTCCAATTAAATCAGATGAGTGCTACAGGCTATTTGCAGACTTTGTTTGTCCAGAACTGTCGGTGTCGCAGATCGGGCTCACTTACGTCCCTGCCATGTTGGCATCTCGGCATGGTCTGCCTGCCCCGCCTCCGCCGTCTAACTTCACCGTATGAATTACCTTTGAACCTCTGTGCAGCCGATACAGCTGTCCTCCCTCTAATGTAAAGCAACATTGGAACCATCTCCATTAGTCCCTATCCTTAAAGCTGGGCTGTCTTACTACATAAATGATTCATAAACCTAAAATCCAAATTATCCTTGAAATCAGAATTCTTTAATTACAAAGAGAAACTGTGCAGGCATATAAACACGACCTCCTACAATTGCAGGTATATGGGTTGTAGCTCAGAGCAAACCAATTATCTATCTACAATGAGATGTGGCATGTGTTGTAGGTGTCAGAGGTCATCTGATTGCCCCAAAGACTTTCACTCAGTTCAGGTAAATTACTCAAGTATATACATATTGAATACTATATTCCAAGAGGTCAAAGGAGTGGTAAAGTGGATGACAGGGCCAATATCGTCCGCACTTTCCTTGCTCTTATGCTGCTTGGTTAGCACTAGTCGTGCCCATACTTTATCCCTCTTTGATTTTATATGTCCTCCGGTTTAAACTGCTTGCTTTCTGTCTGCATCACCAGCAATGTAAAATTGATCTACCTCCAACACCTCCACTACCTCCAATGCCTCTGCTGTCTCTCATGTTCAAATGTTGTTTTCCAGCTTGGGTACCGAATAATTGAACAGTATCTTTCTGTACCTCAGTCTAACAATACTGGTGCTCTTCCGTCTCCTGGAACTCACAGCCATGTGCCTGTCTACTGGTCTCATCATGCCTCCCTCACCTCTGTCACAGTAAAATTCAATCTGTGCAGCCACCTTCATGTACATCAGCCTGGGAGTTGCTATCAGTTGATCTGCCAGACACCATTCACGATGCCTGCAGCTGATTGGACTCCATATTAGACACCTCCGATGCACCTCCAACACCTCTACTACATTTTCTGGGTATCATACTGGTTTACCCTCATGGTGTGGATGTCTCTTTTCTCTGTGGTCTTGTGCCGGCTTGTGCAATGCCATGGGTTGAGTGGCCAGACATGTCCGGAATGGTTGTGATTGGACTCCACATTCAACACCTCCAACACCTCTGTCACATTCTCTGGGTAGTATCCTGGCTTGTCCCCGTGGTGTGCATGTCTCGGTTTTCTGTGGTCTTGCGACTTTCAACACCTCCAACACCTCCGTCACATTCTCTGGGTATTATACTGGCTTGCCCCATGGTGTCGATGTCTTGGTTCTCTGTGGTCTTGCGCCAGCTTGTGGAATGCTATGGGTTGAGTGGCCAGACATGTCCGGAATGCTTGTGATTGAACTCCACATTTCAACACCTCCAGCACCTCCATCACATTCTCTGGGTAGTATACTGGCTTGCCCTGTGGTGTGGATGTTTCTTTTCTCACTTTCAATCAGCAGAACTGATTCTCATTGGACCTCGGATTTCACAGCAGCACTGACAGAAATGAAGTTGGGTTTTCAAACTTTGGGGAGTAGGAGGGTTTGGAGGCTCCAGCTAAGCATAAGTAAAAGCATAGACTGTGTATATGGTTCAAATGAGAGGTTATAAATCGTTAGAAAACAATTCCTATGGCACCCAAAATTCATTGAAATGCCACAAAAGTCAAGATCACCTGGTGCCGGCATGGCGGGCCGGAGCCCGGGCCGCGTTTGATTAGCCAATCACAAGTTGAATAAAGGTCGGCCCTCCGTAATTCAGGCCCCCACACATCCAATACTGGCTGAAATATTGTAACCAGGGGCTCAAATCAAAGCCCTGAGTTGCCCCATAGATAAATGGTCAAGAGATCCTGGGTTATCTGAAGGTGAAGTTGCCATGCAAAAATATCACCGGAATCCATCTAAGTTTCATAGTTGAACTTCAGCCACATTGTTCAAACTTCAAGTTTCAAAACATTGTGGATTTCTGGAGCTCTAAAACTGTTCAGTTATGACTCAAGTGACTTCTGATAGTATTAGATCAGTGAACAGTGGATATTCAGAACACTGAAACATGGATATTTGGGGGAAACAACAAAATTTGATATTTTCATCAGATATGCAGTCAGGGATGTTGTTCTCAGAGGCCATTATATTGTTTATGCTCTCATTCAGTGTCTGCTTTCTCAAAGCCAAAAAGAGGGCATGTCGGAGGTGGTGTAGGAGGTGAAGTAGGTGTACATTACCTGAGTCAAAGCATCTACCAACTGAGTTTCAAGCTCAAAAAGTACACTTGGACCTAGAAAGGCTTGCTAGTTTGCCTTGCAACTGATCTGGGGGTCAGAGTAGACTGCATATTTAAAAATGCGATTTGGTTGAAATTTGGAACTGAGCTGGGATAGAGTATACTATGATATTTCTGAGAATTGAGGTCTTGAATGTGTTTGTTGGCTTTGAGTCCAGCTTAGAGGGGCTGCAATAGGCCAAAAGTGCAAAGACACTCTTTGGTTGCAACTTTGAACCATTTTAAGAACAACATGAGCCCAGTGCGGGCTGCTTCACACTTACCACTTGAACAAGTTGCAATTGGTTGATCTTGGCAGTGGCTTCAGAGCACTGATGACGGAGACTGCAGGTGAGTATAAAGGTGCGAACTTATAAAGAGAGAGATTTATACGGGACTGTACTAATGTGTTCATGTGGCTCTTTGCCTCCATGGTTTCGGTTCTCTTGAAGTTGTTACGCAAAGGTTTCAGCCCCCCCCAAAAAACAGAGAGAATATTTACCGCAATGCAGAAGGTGCTGGCCAATGAAAATCACTGTTGAATGCCTATACTGAACTGACTACTGCTCGGTAGCTGTGAGAAGATCTCAAGGTTTACCTTTCTGCTTGTACTGGGAAAATCATCCTAATATAGGTGCTGGGACCAGGTGGAACATGGGGCTGGGGTGAAAGATATGATTACAAATGAACAGCACTAGAAAGATACAAAAAGAAGCACAATGTTATCAAGCTGACACCAAGAGCTGAGCTGGAAAGAAAGAAAGCAAAACCTTTGACGAAGGTGTTGGAGACGTTGGATGTAGAACAGGTTACTTGCTCCTGCATGTTACACAGATTTATTAGAGTGCATTCAAAACAGATGGAGTGTGGGTTGAATTGACACTAGCCAAGCAGGACAAGAAGGAAGGAGGGGCATCCATGTTGGTGTCAGAGGCATCGGAGGTAGAACAGGTTACTTGCTCCTGCATGTAGAGACAGGTTACACAGATTTATTGGAGTGCATTTGAAACAGATAGAGTGTGGGGTAAATTGACACAAGCCAAGCATGACGGGGAAGAGGGAGGGGCACCCCTGTTGTGGGCTACATGTGAGCGATGAAGGTGTCGGAGGTGTCGGAGGAAAAACGGGTTACTTGCTCTTGCATTCATACTGGATTACGTTTGACAGAGTTGGAGTGTGGATCAAATTGACACTAGTCAAGCAGCACAGGGAAGAGGGAGATTGCAGGCTACATTCAGGGTGTTGGAGGCATTGGAGGTTACTTGCTCCTGCCTGTAGGAACAGGCTGGGCAGATATACTGGAGTGCATTTGATGGAGATGGGATGTGAGTTGAATTTACATTAGCCAAGTAGGACAGGAAGGAGGGAGGCGCAGTGAGCACCCCCTGTTGTAGGCTACATTGGTGTCGGAGGTGTTGGAGGCAGAACAGGTAGTTGCTCCTGCATCTAGGGACTGGTTTGGATGGCTTCATAATGGAATGCATTGAAGTGTGTATCAAATTACTGCCAGCCAAGCAGTACAGGAAGGCAGGTGGTGCAGGGGACACCCACGTCGAAGGCCATATCTGAACTACAATAGTGGGAATGTACCGGGAATTGCCGGGAATAAAGTAGGCAATGGTGGTCAACCACAGGACACAATATACCCAGATGGGGATCTATGACTAATAGCACCATTGCCTCCGATGTCGGAGGTGACCTCTTAGGTCATTTACTGCACCACATGGGAAATGACCTAAGAGGGGTTGCCGTAAGAATAAAGTTGCTGTCTTAGGTGCATTTCTTCCTCCTTCCCCCCACCATTTCTCTGGCAATTGTCGCTCAACCCATACCTTGCTTGATCGGTGCGTACATTCTTCCTCGATCCTACCTTTGAGCACTCACATCTCGGTAGCAATACTGCAGACCTCCGCGCTGCCACGACTTCAAGTTGCCGTTTTTATTTTTCACACCCATACGACCGGTATATTATATTTGAAATAAGCCTTACACCTCTGCCTCAATTCTGTATACTCCAGCGAGATATTCTTTGCACAAATTTCCCACCGATGATCTGTTTCTTCCGCTGTACAAAATCGGTTGCAGCTGGAAACCCGGAGTCCGATCCTTTGGAGCTGTATGATGGCGGTGTTGTGTTTCGGGCATCTCGGGCATGTAATATTTCCCCGATGTTCTACCCGACTCTCTCTTATTAATTTCTTACTCATCGTATTACTCATCCTCTCTTATAGATAGTTGTAGTACATTCTAGATACTGCTTTCCTGTAGTATATAAGCAGAGCTCTGAACACCCTAATAATATTAGTTGTATTCTAAACTCCTCTGTGCACTATCTACTTTAGGTTATGGGCCCCGGCCCTAACTGAATTCTCCCACATTTACATCACACACTTCATTCCCACGCCCAGCCTAACCGCTCAACCAGTTATTTTTGCGACGCTCACCTTGCCTCTCACATCACCCACATATTATCACTCACACCCTCCATTCTAGTGTACCATGTCCGAATCAGCGGCATCCGCATACCGTATTCAGCATCTCCTTGGCGAGGAGAACTACCCCACTGGGCTGTCAAGATGACAGACATCCTCACGGATCTACAATTACTCGGCTACGTTGACGGCACGATCGCCAAGCCAGTTCACACACGGAATGCCTCTGGCACCATCGTCGATCCAAACGGCACCCAGGCTGCCGCAATCAAGCAATGGGAACAGAAGGACCGTCAGGCCCTTTCCCAAATCCGACTTTGTGTGTCGGATGACCCGCTGGTTTATATTTTATATTACCGGCGCAACCGAATCCAAGGCAGCGTGGGACACCCTGGCCGACACCTACCAGCCCAAAGGAGTTATTGCGGTTGTACTTCTACGCCGTAAACTCTTCCGTCTGTCATGTGAGGAAGGTGGTAGCGTGGAAGAACACATCCGCGCACTCACCGACCTGCAACAGAAACTCGCAACCCAGAACTCGCGACTTTCAGAGGAAGAATTTTCCATTACCCTCTTGACCTCGCTTCCTGATTCATGGGACACTTTCATTTCCGGCATTGACACCGCATCACTCACTGAATCCACCAAACTCATTGCTCGGATTCTCGAGCAGGACCGCCGGCGTCGAGCAAAGCCATCATCAGATGAGGTTGCTCTGCCCGCACACTCACGTAAACAAAAACCTTCCCATTCCCACTCCAAGTTTAACGCCAACGTCACTTGCTATGGCTGCGGCCACATCGGGCATATGATAGGCGACTGCTGCGACATGAAGGCTGGGAAAACCTTCACAAAGGCAGACAAAGACCGCAACACACGCATTTCAAAGGAGCGTTACACGAGCAAAAATCAAGCTCACATTGCTCAATCAGATTCTACATCCCCATCCTCTGATTTCGCATTTATGGTGCACGACACCTCATTATCCATTCCCCCGGGCTCCTGGATAGCAGACTCTGGTGCTAGTAGTCACATAGTGATGAACCGAGATCTCTTCCAGTCGTATGCCCCGGCCGAAAATCACACAGTTTCTGGTTTTGGCAGTGTCCGCTGCCACGGCACCGGAATTGTTGCCATCACATCTCACACCAAAAATTCGGCCCACAACATTACACTTAATGGCGCACTACACATACCCGATGCGCCATACGACCTCCTTTCAATTGGGCGCATGGCCAATGTTGGCTTTTCCATCCAATTCAACAAAGAGTTAATGCAGGTTTTCTCCCCGGGCCCTCACCGGAAGGAAATCATTCGCGGCAGCAAAATTGGCAATCTTTATTTGGTAAAGATCACTGCTGCTGCCACTTGTGGCGCATCACCTTCTACTCCCACATCTCCCCCCAAACCCACACTGATCTTCGCCACCGTGCCATTCCACTCTTGGGACAAATGGCATCGCATTTTCGGACACATTTCTCCAGCTTCCGTCAAGCTCTTGAAAAACCACGACATGGTTGATGGCATGAATGTTGACCCATCCAGCACCCCATCTGCTCAATGTGAAGCCTGTATCAAAGGCAAATCTCACGTTGCACCGTTTCCAGCCGAGGCTGAACGGACTTACACTGAGCGAGGAGAGATGACATTCACCGATGTTTGGGGACCATCGCGTGTCACCGGCATCACCGGCGAGCGATACTACATCAGTTTTACTGACGGCGCAACTCGGCACGCTATGACATACTTCATGAAGAAGCGCACTGAGGTCCGCCAGAAGATGGAGGACTATGATGCCTTTATTTTCACACAGACCGGCAAACACGTCCGTACTTTCCATTGCGACAACACCAAGGAATATATTTCCCAGGAAGTCCGTGACTACCTTGGAAAGCGTGGCATCCGTCTCGAATTAACAGCCCCCTATTCCCCACAACAGAACGGCGTTGCGGAGCGCCTCAACCGCACTTTGATCGAGCATGCCTGTGCCATGCTTGCTACTCACAATCTACCTCTATTCCTGTGGCCCGAGGCTGTAGCGTATACCACATACCTTCGCAACTGCTCACCTACTCGTGCTCTCGGCACCAAATTCACACCGGACGAAGCTTTTTGGAGTAAGAAGCCGAACGTAGCTTCACTTCAGGAGTTTGGCACTCCATGCGAAGTTCTTCAACAGGACGGGAAGGGCGCAAAAATTGGTTCAAAAACTAAACCTTTCATCTTCACAGGTTTATCAGATGAGTCCCGTGCATGGTGTTACTATAACCCTGCAACTCGCCGTATTCTTACCTCACGCAATATCTACTGGCTTGATGCAGCTGTCGGATCTTCTGATCCACCTTCCGTTCCCCTTCCGCTCAAGGGGGAGTTGGATACAGCGCCGAAACCGGCACCAGTTGAGCGTGAAGATGAACAAGATGTCCAACCTGCTCCCATGCCTTCACATCCCTCTCCCATTTCCACCACAGGCACTCTCACTCCCACTTCTTCCCGCATTTCCACGCCCACACCCACACCACGTCTGAAGGCTCCTTGCAACATCAGCAGTGCAATCACCGAGGAAAACATAATCCTTGGACCGCGCACACGTAAATACGCCAAACCAGACACTGCGCTTCTGGCACAGGACCCGATCAGTAACGATCCCCTAACTGTCACCGAAGCCAAGTCTCGCCCTGACTGGCCTGAATGGCAGAAAGCTATGGACGATGAAATGGCCCAGCTACGCAAGCTCGGCACATTCTCCACCACTACACTTCCATCCGGCAGGAATCCAATTGCCTGCAAATGGGTTTTTCGCATTAAACACGATCATGACGAAACCTTTGCACCTGTGGTCCGCCTTGACACCATCCGTCTACTCCTTGCTCTGGCTGCACGCTACAAACTCGATGTACACGTCGTTGATGTGATCGGAGCCTACCTCAATGGGAAACTCAACGAGGAGATATACATGCAGCAGCCGGAGTGTTACCAAGATGGTACCACAATGGTTTACAAACTCAACAAGGCTCTTTACGGCCTTAAACAATCTGGTTGCGTGTGGAATATTGAGTTGAACAAGTCGTTCCTCGATCGCGGCTATTCCCGACTCCTATCTGACCAATGCGTGTACATTAAATGCAACGGCAGCGATATCACCATCATAACCGTCCATGTTGATGATATGACTATTCTTGCTTCATCCCCCACACTCATGTCTGCTGCCGAATCCAAACTCGAGTCCATGTTTGATGTGAAGAAACCCGGTGAAATCCGCCAACTGCTCGGCATGCAGATCACCCGCAACGCCGAAGGCTCTATTTTTCTCTCACAGAGCCAATACATCACTAAAATCCTTGAGCGCTTCCAGATGGATAGCGCTAACCCTGTTTCCACGCCGATGGACTCACACGTTCATCTCACCAAGACACCTGACACAGAGTCTTACCCCGAAATTATCAGCCCATGGTTGGCTCGTTGATGTACCTAGCCATTTGCACTCGCCCCGACATCGCCTTCGCCATCCAAACCCTCTCCCAGTTCAACTTGAACCCAGGACCGACACACCTCACTGCCGTGAAGCGTGTTTTTCGATATTTACGAGGCACGATTGACTTGGGCATTTTATACTGCGCTAATCAACACTCGGCTATCGACTTCTTTTCCGATGCCGACTGGGCCAACTCGCCAGACAACTGTCGCTCCATCACTGGGTACCTCTCCATGCTTGCAGAGGGAGTTGTTACCTGGAACTCGAAGAAACAGCCAACAACCGTGCTCTCCAGCATGGAAGCTGAATACATGGCCCTTTCCTCTGCTGTGCGCGAAGCTCTGTGGCTTCGATCCATCACCACGGAACTCAGTTACGTACCTACCCTTCCCACACATATTTCTGTCGACAATCGAGGCACAATTGCTTTCGCTGAGAACTCCGGTTTTCACGCACGCTCCAAGCACATTGATGTTCGGCATCATCACATCCGGGAGAACTTGACTTCTCACAAAGTCTCAGTTTCTTATTGTCCAACTGCCGAAAACACCGCGGATATATTTACTAAACCCCTCGACAAGTCCAAGCACAAGTATTTCGTCGCACGCCTCGGAATGACTTGCGCTTGAGGGGGAGTGTTGTGTTTCGGGCATCTCGGGCATGTAATATTTCCCCGATGTTCTACCCGACTCTCTCTTATTAATTTCTTACTCATCGTATTACTCATCCTCACTGGTTGGGAGATTCAAAATTTTCAGCACAATTTACAGTGAAAATGTCGTTTGTTTTTCAGACATTTTTCACTGAAAAAATGGTGAAATTTTCAACGCTTTTTCACCACTTTTCCAGTTTGAGGTGAAAAACTTGAAAGAAAGTTGAAAAGGGGTGAAAAAGGTTTGAAATTTTCACCATTTTTCTCAGTGAGAAATGTCTGAAAAACAATCAACATTTTTTGCCGTAAATTGTGCTGAAAAATTTGAATCTCCCAACCAGTGCCTCTCTTATAGATAGTTGTAGTACATTCTAGATACTGCTTTCCTGTAGTATATAAGCTGGGCTCTGAACACCCTAATAATATTAGTTATATTCTAAACTCCTCTGCACACTATCTACTTTAGGCGGCAAGCACAGTTTGGCATTCAGTTCTGCTCTCCCTCTCTTAGTTCATCGCCAGGCAGGTTCATGCTATCTTTTCTCAAGACGTGCATCCCTGGTTTTGGTCCTCAGTTACTTCGCACAGCCTTCAGATTCCTCGATCAAGCATCTCGTTCAAACAAGACCTTGGGTTTGACACCGTCTGCAAATCAAATATACCCCCATTGCTTTTCCCTGTCACCTCTCCACTCTTCCATGCAATACGAAGCTATGGCAAGTATGTTCTCATTCCGCTGTTTGGATTCGGAGCTAATTGCTTTTCTCCATTTCCTTGATAGGTTCGAACCGGGACGACAGTGCGAAAGATCCGACATAAGGACAAAGACTGGGCTCTCTTCTGACAAATTTCCTACTGTTTTCGCCATACGGTACCCTTAGATTTCCTGGAGTCGATCGTCCTCTTCTTGGATCACTGCTTGGTTGAATCGGCACTTGAACCTTCCCCCTGGGGACGTTCTTCTACACTTTTGTTTTCGAAACTGCCCCGGGAATTATGGGCCACCGTGCTCCTTCAATGTATCAGGTTGCCGAAGGGTTTGGTCAAACAGGCTTTGTATTCTTGGTCTGCCCGCCTTTCATTGCTAGTTTCGTCCTTGCCCTACGTTGTTCAACTCTGTTCCCCCTCGGTGTTGGAATTTATTCGTTAGTTTCCTATTTGTTTTGTGCGCATTTGGCAGCCATCTCTTTGCCTGATCAGTGCCGCGACCAATCATCCGTCCCAGGGCTGTCTTGACTCACACACATACATCTTTCAATCTTGGAGAAGGAATTTCGGGCCGAAGACCGCACCATTTTCAATTGGCTTTGTTTGTTGCCCTAAAACGGTTTATTTTCAGATATGCTTCTCCCAGCCGTTTGTTTTGTGCCGGAGGCATTCTCCACTGAATGAAACATCTCTCCAATCACCTAGAATACCGGAGCGAAGCGGAGGCCGGTCTTGTTCATTATTGGATTCTAGCCTTGGTGTAACTCGAGCTGCCTCCGACCCTTTTGAGCTTCCCACACTTGAAGAATTGAACTAACGCATTTTGAGCAATCCCGGTAAAAAGATAGTCTGTTGTTAAGTGCGGGGTCCCGATCAGGGTAAGCACTTGTTACATAATGTGCACAGCCACAACATCTTTGAACCTCCAACCACGGCACCACTACAAGAAGTTTCTTCCTGTTTCAACCACTAAAACGGACTTTATTACCATTCCATGCCTTCTGGATTTTATTCAGCATTTTAGAGGACTGTTCAAGGTTCGGTTCTTCAACAGAGCGCGCAGTCACATGATATATTTGAGGATTTCTACCACCCCATTCTGTAGTATATAAAAAAATTAAGCGGATAGGAGGCATCTCCATGAGTGTATTGCCGTAAAATCTAGTCTTAATATTGAGTCTGTAGGCACAAAACATCGAAAAGTGTCCATGTGGCTGTGTAGATTATGTAACAAGCTTTTACCCCGATCGGACCCCCGCGGTTACAGCGTTTTGCGGAAAAGGTTGGCTGCGCCATTTTTCGAAAAAAATAATAATTAATTGATTGCCGGATCGATATGCTATATATAGGCGAAAAGTTGCGAAAAAAGTTCATACCTGTCACTTCTCGTTGCCCTCATTCCACCCTGTTGGCTGCAGACCATGCTCTGCCCTGCCTCAAGAAAGCTTTGCAACCTCACACCACAATTGATACCTCCATGTAAATGCAGAATAATCTTTGTTACAGTCCCAAGCACCCCGCTTGTCGTGCAAAGTGAATATATATAGCGCATCGATCCGGGAATCAATTATTTAATTTTTTTTTCGAAAAATGGCGCAGCCAACCTTTTCCGCACACGCTGTAATAACAGACTTCAATATAACGAGGTACGAGTTCAGTAAATATTGAAGTGTGGCTGCGAGAGACTAGTAAAAAGATCCGAGAGAGCGGAGATGGCGGAGTTTGAAGGCTTGATGCATAATTTTATAAAGAGGGTGATGACTACTCCAGCCTCAGTCGCGTTTGAAATTATCCCAGGAAGAGTGAGGCAAAGAACTGAACAACTCAGAGAGTAATTATGCGGAAAATCTTCGTTCAAACGAAGAACACCGAAGGAGACACGGATGCTGCGATTCCTTCAAGAGTCTTAGGGAGAGAGATAACTGAACAGAACGAATGGAGATAGAGTCGTCCCGCCATTACCTCGGCCTTGATGCTTTCCATCACCCAACTTCGAGAAAGTCTGATCCACGCCATTCTTTGTGAGTCCATACTAGATCAGAATTATCTGGTTTTCCGAAACTAATGTGTGAGTTGTCAGAGCTTGGGATCCAACAGACGACTCGCGAGTTCCAGGCGTCGAGAGCCGCAAGCGGATGGTTATCTCCAGAGACGATTCAGAGTCATCATATAGGGAATCAATTTTCGCAGAATGTTACTGACCCAGAACACAGGAAGCACCTGGATCTTGGAAACAAGGACGGCGGTATTCAATAGTTGGTCTTGCCTCACAGGAATCCGCAGCAGCGTGATATATTTCGGCAGTGAAGGCTTATGGATGGTTGAATCGAAATGAATCAAGGCTGCTCTCATTGTCTTGATCGCCCCCACTGTGGTTGCATCCCCCCCTGACTTTCAGGCAAGTCTTTCACGGTGATTTGAAATTGAATCCATGGCCTTTTGTGTGAGTTTTCAGGGAGGCATTGTGATTTTCACTGTGTTGAAAGTACCTGGATATCCCCCCTTGAAATGGCTCTTTCACTACCTTTATTCACTATGTTTTCAGTGATTTTCAACATCAAACTAGGGAGTTTGAGCCCTCAGTGGGTGGCAGTTCACAGCATTTTCATTGAATGATAAGGCAAAAAAATACACTGAACACTTCCTCAAAGCAACATTAACCCCAAGGGTACTAATATCAAGCTACTAACTAACTATTGACTGTAAGTGATTATCTTATATACCTAGCTAGGAAGGGTAAGTGTAGGTTGAATCACAGGTATTGAGCAGTCACAAGATTATGGACCACTAAATGATTGATGTTCACGTATTTATGAGTTGAAAATCAAAGTTACCTGAGGTTTTCACGGTAGAAGGTCGCCACTTGAGTTATGTACCTTGTGCAGGCCACCGGGTCCCCCTCATTTTTCCAAATCTTAGCTCTTTGAGCCCATTATTTCGAATTTTTTAAACATTTCAGACATGCTAGGCTCAAGATTGACCACTTCTGAAGAAGTTTGGTTCAGTTGCACTTGCTATATCTAGGCCATGAAATTCATGTACTTCTGTGTTGAAAAACTCATTCTAAATGATTGTGAAATTCATGCACTTGAAAATATGCTTTCCGAGAGTACATGAAATTGTAAATACCTGAAAAATAAATCACTATGAAAGGCAGTGAATGGTGAAATCCAGGCCACTGTACCCTGAAAGTCAGGGGGTTCTGTGACCACAGTGCCCGTTGTGCGAGAAAAAGCGCTGGAATGAAATATTTACGTGGGAATTGACGAGACCTCAATCGAGCAAGTACGCTGAAACGACCATTCCCTTCGCACAGGCTTTAGAAAAGACCGCGTCCGCACATTATCATGGGCTCGACGTGTAGTGCATCGGAGTTTCACCGGCAGTTGAACTTACATCACGGCTAATGCCGTCGAAACAAGTTGCCGGCCGTGATTTACGTCTGTATCATCTCGACGTCTCCTTCTCTTCCGCCATCTGTGTTTCTTCTGAACGTAGGCTCAGGCTGATCGTACGCACGCCCAATTGGCTCCGGCGGCGCATCTACGATTCATTGTTCAAACGCGCCATGAGGCTGGGCCGGCCTTGATTTTCTCTATTGCACGCGCTCAAAGATGTCAAGATGTCTTCTCTGTGGGTCCACGCATCAGGCTTTCGACAGCCCTGCGAGAATTGCAATCGGATGGCGGTCTGGGAGAGTGGTTCGGAAATCCGGAAATCTTGCTTGAATCTTGCCGACCAGTCCTTAGAGAACAGGACGAGGTCAAAGATGGTCAGTGGTCACTCACACCTCGCATTGCGCTCTTGGTCCATCCATTTCTATTAACCCACTGCTCCGGGCACTCCAATCGTACACGCTCGCAACACCTGACTGTATGCCGGCGACAATACCGCCGCCCTAGTGACACGTTGCAAGATGGGAGAGCTTGATAGAAATGACAGGAATCCTCCACCAGAACACCTGGGGCCTGTTCGCAGAGGTCCGCAGTTCTGGTTCATGCATATATGATATTAAAGAGGCGCCAGAGTACAAGTAATCCCCTAGCTTGCCTTCTTTCCCTCCGGCAAGAATCAGATTCAATGGTCAAGATGGTCGTTTGAGTCCAACCGTCGAACACGACAAAGCGAGCCGTAGCAGTGACTTTGGTGGCAATTGCCATCCTCTCGACCTTGGTGCGCCTGAGAATTCGTATTCGCACAAGCAGATTCTGGATAGACGATCCTTGTGGGTTTGCATTTCTGTCCAGTATTATTTGCAATCTGTAATAATCCGGTTTCCAGGGGTTATTTTTGCTGCTTCTTGCTCCCTTACGATGATTGCCGTGACGTGGTTGAGGAGCAATCCTTCTCAAAGCAGTTCGACCATGATTACTGCCTTCTGGCCAACAGTTCCTGCCTTCATCTTTTGTAATTCTAATACCTTTCCCAGGGTTGCAACCTTGGGCTTCCCGAACACTCTGGTTAGTTCCATTGTCGTGTCTCGACTTCGGGAGACTCATCGGATTATACCCCAGGGCTTCCAGAACCAGCATCATGTTCTCCATCATCCATCTTGTCCCTCACGATAACCGATCCAAGCTCCGCAAATTTCCTGGAAACGATCAGTCCCAGGTCTGCCAGTAGTTCCAGGATTCCAAATCACCTAAACGGTTCCAGGAAAATCTGGTCCGTGATTGGCGCGGGGGTTACCGCCCGGATATCTGAACACCTGTTGAGGTGATCACGCATTCCTGGGGACGTTCAGTCCCAGGTCTCCAAGCACGGCCCCGGTCCCGAACACGTCGGAGATGCCTCAAATCTGTACTTCTTCTCGCGCAGGCTAGGTATATTCATTTGATATTTTCAACCTCACCACTGGCCCAGATGATCCAGCTGCAGATCTACTCGAAGTTCCCAACGACTTGGACTGAATCGAGCGCCGTGTCGCCGAACCATGTGCACGGATTCCCATTTTTGCTTAAAGCTGATGTCACGCGGGCGTTGAATGGCATACTTACTTATAGTTCGCCGAATTTCCCTCCGTTCCACTCCATTGATCCTCGTACTCAATTGCCCATAGAATGGGTCCGTCGGACGCCGTGCGGGCGCTATGGCCCACATTCTCCCTTGATACTCCGCAGGGCGAGGGTTCGACTCCCTCGCAACCCATGATAAATTATCGGTGCAATTTTTGGTCTGTGTTCCGGTTCTAGCGTTTTTTCGAGAATTACTTCCTCCACTTGTCCGATAATGCATTTAGAGCAACGAGATCACGGTACGTATTCGTTCTTAACATCCCCGACGTCATTTCAACCAATTGCTCCAGACGTAACAGGTGTTCGAAACATATTCGCTTTTTGCGTAGCGGAGCCGACATCCCTTCCATATCACTCCACAAACTGAACACAGAACGGGTTTATAGGACGCGGTGACGCCCGCGAGAGTTCAACCACCCGCGGCGAGGGTTCGAATCCCTGCGACCCATGCCTCTTTGGATATTTCGACCTTTTTTTGCTCTCTTCCTTGTGTTTCACTCTTACTTCGGGCTATCTGGGCAAACGGAAGCCGGTTTTGGGCGGAGTCTTTTTTGCGCGCGCACTGTGCACAGTGATTGCGATGCGGTGAGCATGTTTATTCCACACAGGGTCTAGCTTCTGCAGCTCGGGATTTTATCTGCGCGGACATCTTTTTCGCTGGGATCGTATTTTGCCATTGTGCGTATGACTTCACTGGGGGCACTGCGGCCAACAGATCACTTGCGATTTGTGATGGCAGCCGTGACAAATCGTAAATGACCGTTTCTCCGCCGCGGCGCCACGTAAGTAGTCGATCCTCTCCCTGCACTGACCCAGCGCCGGGAGGCATACGTTGGCTAGAGCCCACAATGCAGCTCGCGTCAATAAGAGGGCGCGCATAAAAGACGACATGCCCATCTGTCTTGAGCGACTACAATGCCCATCGACCGAGTGTTGATCGTCGGCGGTGGTCTGGCTGGCCCCTCCCTCGCCCTAGCCCTCGCCCGCCAAAACATCCCATCGTCCATCTTCGAGCTTCGCCCGACGCGCACCGTCGCCGAGGGCTCCATCTCGCTGGCGCCCAATGCTCTGCGCGCCCTGGACCACGTCGTCGGTGTGTACGACCGCCTCAAGGCCGCAGCCTTCTCATACCGCCGACTCGCAATGCACGCCGATGACGGCTATCTCTTTGGCCACCTTGTGCAATATGACGACGAGTACGATGCGCTGCGCATTCTGCGATCCACCCTGCACAACATCATGCTTGACGCGTGCGAGGAGCAGCCCGACCTCGTGCAGGTTCGCTACGGCGTGCGTATCACCCGCATCGAGGACCGCGACGACGGCGTCACTCTGCATTTTGAGGATGGGACAACTGCCCGCGGTGCGTTCGTCGAATCTCTCTACTCTTCATGTCTCACCCCGTCTAGGTGACATCCTCATCGGTGCCGACGGCATCCACTCCAAGGTCCGCGAACACGTCCTTGGCGCCTCCGCCCCCACCCCCACCTTCCTCGGCTCCTGCATGCTCACCGGCACCCTCCCCCTCGCCTCCATCAACGCCCCCCCAGACTGGACCTTCCCCGCCGTCCTCTTCACCCCCGTCGGTCTCGTCTCCGTCTGGCCACACAACCCCTCCGGAACCGACGCCGCGTGGTGCGTCGCCGAGGACCTGCCCCCCAAGGACCGCGCCGCCTGGCGCGAGTACGAGGCATCGGGCGCGGCCGCGCACGCGGCGAAGCGCAATTATGACGGGGTGCAGACGCCGGTGATACGCGCGCTGATGGACAACGTGCGTCCCGACGCGGTGAAGCTGTGGACGCCGCACTGCATCCCGGACCTCCCGCGCTGGCACCGGGGGCGCGTGTGCCTCGTCGGCGACGCGGCGCATGCGCTGCCGCCAAACGGGCAGGGCAGCGCGATGGCGTTCGAGGACGCGGCGTACCTCGCGCGCCTGCTCGGGGCGCACCCGCTCGACGCCCCGCGCGACGTCGCGAGGGTGCTTGCGCAGTTCGAGCGCAATAGGAGGCCGCGCATCGAGCGCGTGCGCGCGCTGGCGCACGGGACGGGCGGCGCGAAGGGCGGGACGGCGGCGGGGTGGAAGTATACGCTGAAGAAGTGGGGCATGGCGGCGTATTTTGCGTGGAATGGGTATGAGCTGCGGGATGAAAGGATCTCGGGGTATGATGTTACGAAGCAGGATGTTGGCGTTGGCGTGGCGTAAGGATCCTGGGCGTGTGTGAGGTTTGTTGGTTGTCTTGGATTTTTTTTACGCCATGTCTTATTATTATAATTTCGTATCCGCAGTGCGGCACTTCTTGTGGCTAATGCCGGCGTACTAGCCACCTCCGTATATCGTCTCCTCCACAAGTCGGACGATATCGACTCCATGCCGTACACGTACGAACATAAATGGTTTAAACGGTTTGAAAACGCTTATACACGGAAAGGGTTGGAGCCTTACTCCTTTTACTACCACGCTGGCGCCAGTCCGGTTTACTGGCTACTTTCAATTCTTCGCTTTTGGCAACTCATGTATAACGTCTCTATGCCTTCCCCGCCTGGTTTTGTCCTCTGTCGGCTCGCCACCGACCACCATGTGGCCACTGCAGAAGCCGTGGATCATGGTGCGACGGTCTGAGCCACGTAATCGTCTGAATTGGAGACGCTCTCCGCTCTCGCCTTTTGCGATATCTGTGCATTCTGTTTAGCACACGCAATCACTTCACTGCCCAATCTCTTGCCAAGAGAGAGAAGGAAACGGAAGCGTGCACGCAGCGAGACTCTCGCTGTATCCATGTATGTTCTCGAATCCCTTCGCTGTACTACATAGTCCCAAGAGTGGGCACACAGCTTCCTGGTTCTAAATTCTTTTCGGTGCGATTCACGAGTCCTTCCCACGCCATCGCTTTGGCTTCGCTTCTTGTCTGTGATCGATCACGCCCTTCTGGAGGCTTCAAAAGAAGGTGGACTAGGTCCCTCTCCTCAGTAACGGCTCCCATAGTGCCGCCAATGGTTTCATATATAAGGTTTCAACATGGGAAGAAGGTAAGGTACATAATCTTCCTTGTGGAAGCGATTCAGTCAAAGTACCGCCCACCGTCAGCAGAAATCTAATATTCGGTCCGTCAACGATCACTTCCGGTACACGAAACAAACTTACAGATTGGCCTGGGTGAGGTCTCCGTCAGCCAAGAAGTGTGCAGAGGCCATGAGGCTAAACTTACCCGTAATGAACCCAGATTCCTTCGACGCAAGGAAGGACACCAGACGTGCAATGTCCTGCGTGGTTGGGTTGCGCCCGGTTGCGACTTGCTGGGCTTGCTAATAAAAGCAGTCAGTCTTCGAGAGAGACGGTTGGAAGCGAATGGGGCTCACAGCGGCAAAGAACGCTTCCTGGGTCAGGCCGGCCAGAGGAGCAAACTGTTCGGCTAATACAACAAGGTAAGCCATGGGCTTAAAATGGTAGATAAGTAAAGCGAACTCATGACTCATACACCATCATCCCTGTGGCCTTACTGCGCCCACTGAAGAAGCTCCTTCACATTCTCATCAAAACCAATCGGCGATGGGGCAAGGAGATCCGCTCCAGTTAAACGCCACGAACGTGTGCAAAGGGAGGGCGCTCGTCACCGTAAGGCTGCCATCAAGATACATTTCATCAAGTCGTCGTGCGCGGCTGACTTCGCACGCCGTGATTGGGATTCAGCCGAACGGTATACTGTGATTCAGCGCATCTCATGTTGACAGTATATTGATTGCTATGCGCCGAAACATGAGGCAGAGCCCGGTGTGCCCTCTGCAGAGATACGGAGATTGGCTACACTCCAAGTGGAAAGCCCGGATTCTTTTTTTGGTTACGGCGTCAGCGGTAGTGTATTACATCGCCGTTGTGTTGACTTCAACTAAAATGTATATTGAATGAATATTTGCATTGGTTTTCATTTAATCTGGTCAGCTTTAGAAAAGGCGTCTCCCTAGTTCGCGCGGATACCCGCAGGGCGGCGGCCGAAGCCGTAGATCACAGTTCCGTTCCCGCCTAAGTATCGTATTGCAAGGCAATCCATTCCTTAAACAGCTGAAAGTAGCACTCCGCCTCGCCCGAGTACTGTACTATTTCGTTCAATTCGTATGTCACGCGTCACACCCGATTTCTGGGGACCCCGGCAATAATTTTCTTTCGATTTGAGCGGAATTTGGAGATTTGTCGGAAAAAACTTTTGATCACGTGCATTTACGAATTGAACGAAATGGTACAGTATCTGAAACCTATCTCGCAGCTATGGAACACGGCCTCTGACTTGTTTGTTTGCCCATTTTGCGTATCGATGTGCGTTTAGCGTGATTTACGCCAGTTTCAGCCCCTTTCCCTAGTTGTTCCGTACGCAGGTTTTCCGCATATCTCGAATTTATGTCCGCCAAAATTGACAACCTACAAAAGGCCAGACCATACTATAGCACTAACTGACGTCATCGTGGTGCGATAAGATGGTGCATCCCAAATGATGTGCAACAGCCATGGTTGACAAACCGTCCCCTCATTTATCCTCTCTCGGAGGGAGTTAATTAGTCCTGAAATCCTTAAGAAAGGCTGTGAGTATTATCGATCATGAATCCGACTTCCTGAACACCAAACCTGACTAATTTGACCCTCCCATAAGCTACGGTACAAGCATGTGACATTTTCGTGGGTGCGGAAAAGTTTTAAGGTCTCAACTCGAGGTGTGTCAATCCTTATGCCCTGCCAATTCAAACGAGCATGCCTGGGATCTGAAATACACTGCCTATGTTGCTCAATTATTTGTGTGTGTGGGCAAGCCCAAGGAGGAAATTGTGTTTCTTGAAAGAAATCCCCTAGTAATGGTCTAGCCTCTAAACCTTGAACCACAGATTGAACTCTGTCAATTTTATTTTGTAACAGGCAAGGTGCATATAATGGGAAATGGGCCATGAAAATTGATTTAATCAACACCCGCGGGTTGTTTATTCCCGCTACCTTTAGGTACGGGTTCTTATATACGTCGCGATCAAAATCCTTTTGAGTGTGCATCACATTTTCGTCAGCAGGTTTCACGTAAGCACATCTTCTCCCCGCCAAATTACTTCGGCTGCTGCAAAGCCGTTCTGCTTGCCGATGGTTACCGTTCAGGAGCTCGTAATTCTGCTTATTCGAGAGGGGAACACAACTTGTTTCAAGTTCAAACGGTCCCTGTGAGATTGATTCATGTCCAGCATAGTGTCCCTTTAGTGTCCCTTTAGTTATAATGAATTTTTGCAGCAGGGTTTGATCAGTTCTCTCAGATTTCGAGCTGGACATCATACATGCAGGTTCAATACTGAACATGGAATCAAAGTTGAACTGTTACTACCAGTGTTGGTTCTCCATCAAGAAAGAGGTTTCTAAACGTCGCCATCCTAATTAGGCCACTGGTATACCGAATGAAAGATACCTGATACCTTAGGTGTTTTTCTGTGGCCCAATGCGAGCTGGTCGGTGCGACAGCACCGACCGAGCGAGTGTTGGGCCACCTGTACTACTAGACTAGTAATGTTCTGAATTGATTAATTGTAGTTCAAAAGGCCTGTATATTTCCGGGGTAGCGGGCTCTGCCGCTTGTCGGCCTTACTGGCCTTATCATTATTGAATTGCTGTTCTGCAACTTCAAGTCCGGCAGCTTAGAGGTGTGTAAGATGTGTTGTTTTTCCCAAGCGGACATGCGTCTTTTTTTTTCGGATTTCTCCACATGTCCAGTTGAGTTGCGTGTTTTTGTGTTGCCAGTCTCCCAAGTTTCGGTTTGTCTCTTTTTTCCTTTCAACATGTGCATTTTTCAAGCAAGTTGCGCAATTTTGAATTTTTTATCACTATATGTGGCTTATTGACGCCCAAGGCACAATCCACAATATGATCATTTTCCCGTCTTTTCTTCTCATTCTAGTGACATGAAGTCACTTATGGTCTCTACCTTCCAGCGTCTTCTGCGGCCAAAACAGAACCGGGTCGCAGGCCCGGACTTTGTTCTCGAAGATTCGTCGTGCGAAATTGCATGCTGTCTGCTTGCTGTCATCCACGTCGCTCATATGCTGTCCTCCTCCCACATTGACTGACGTAGAACTGGTCAAGATCCACCCTCTCGTCCTCCACATTAAAAGTAACAATGTCTCACCAATCTCAAACAGTTATCAACTACATATCTGGTGCGACGAAAATGTCGTCTGAACAGCCGATCTCATTATTCACTTTATCTAGGAGGCACAGGCGGCCTCGGCGGAGGGGGTGGTCTTCGGGGACAGGGTGGTGGCGGAGGTACTGGGGAAGGACCCATTCTAAGTTATGATATCAGGACTGAACATTTCACAATGAATAATCAGTAAGTACGTCCGTTCCTTATGCCGCGCTGCTTGTCCTCAACGCAATAGTGGAAGCGGTTCCCAAATTCACAGCTCAGGAATCCACCTTCTCCGTGGCGCAGCCGCCCTGGAGGCCCTGCATGACTCGGGGGAAAGTTTCCTCAGCCTAAATGTCATCCCGACACGCGCAAAGAATTGCTCGACTCTCTTTATCACTGGACGACGGACCTGGACTCAGCTAGCGCCATCCGTTGGTTACATGGTCCTGCAGGCGCCGGGAAGTCGGCTGTTATGCAGACCTTGTGTGAAGAATTGCAGGATGCCCGGCGTCTTGGCGGCTGCTTTTTCTTCAAGCAGGACCACAGGACTCGCGGCAATGCGAGAGTTCTCTTTGCGACGCTTGCTTTTCAGCTTGCGCTTCATCGGCCTGTACTGATAGACTCAATCTCGCGGACTGTAGAGAGGGATCCATCAGTTCTCTGGAGAAACATGGATGTCCAACTGCGCACCCTGATCCAGGAACCGTGCAAATCCCTCCACGACACTACTCCTGCACCCATAGTTTTTCTGATTGATGGTCTGGACGAGTGCGAAGGGCACAATATTCAGCGCGAAGTATTGCGTTTGATCGGATCCGTTGTCAACAACCGTTCCGTTCGGTTTCGAATCCTCATCGCGAGCAGACCGGAACCACACATTCGGGAAACCCTCGAGGAAGCTCCCTTTTCGGGACTCGTTTATCTCACCAATATCGAGCAATCCTTCAAGGACATCCGAACCTACCTCTGGGGGGAATTTTACCGCATTCGTCGCGAGCATCCCAGCACTATGGGAAACATTCCTGCTCCGTGGCCATCATCAGACATTGTGGAAGGTCTAGTTCAAAAGTCATCAGGATACTTCATCTACGCCTCAACTGTTGTCAAGTTCGTTGACGACGAGTATTCCCGACCTTCGGGCCAACTCGACATCATTATTCAAAATCTTGTGCCCCAAGATATGGGCTCTCCCTTTGCGACCCTTGATCAGTTGTACCTACAAATACTATCGAGGGTCCCTCCGCGATTCCATTCTAGTCTTTGCGACATTTGGGTGTTATCATCCATTATCCGCAAAAGGGGATCACTGTAGCGGAGATTGATGAGCTGCTTGGTCTCGAGGGCGGGCAACTTTCATTAATTCTGCGACCCCTGCACTCTGTCCTCAGCTTTCCTTCGAGAAGAGGAGGGATAGAGTTGCACCATGCTTCATTTCATGATTTTCTGACCAATCAACAACGGTCGTCAACCTTCTACGTTGGATCTCCGCAACACCATGCAAGATTAGGTTGCTTCATCCTCAAGGCCCTTGCGTATAGACATAATGATCTACAGAACAACTTCGCCAATGGTTTTTTCCGCTGGTATGTACACCTACCCCTGCGATTATCCGCAACAAAATACGATTTCTTGATTCCTTCGTCTGTAGGGCACTTGCGCTGAACAGTGATTGGATCCACTTTGTCACTTCGGTTGCACCTTCTGTGGATCTTGTGCCCCTTATCCAGTCAGTCAACCCGGATTTCCTCTTTTGCGACCTCAACTGCGGCGAGGAAGTAGAAAAAGTTTTGTTCTGGCTAAAAGTATGTTTTCCTACTCACATACTGCTCCCATGTGGATTTTATCACACAGGAAATTCAGCCCGCCCCGAAAGATTTAATCCAGTGCTGGGAAGACTATCGATTTATCCAGCAATATAGACTTCTTCAATCTCTCATCGTATCTGACTTGCTTCCTCAATACTCTGGACAGTCTGAAAGGATCCGTAGCCAAGTTTTAACCCCGTCACTCCACGTGATTCGTGCTCTACACTCTCGGATGAACGGTAAATTTCAGGCCATACCAGAAGCCCTTCACGCGCTTTTGTCGCAGTGCCCCCCCCTCATTCGCATTTTCCAAGCCCGAAGACTGCTATTTTCCACAAAAGGGCGGAGTCTAGACTTCTTTTTCCTGTGGGAATTGTTTCAAATCCGTATCGTATTGGATCTATCCTGGGATAATATTCGAGGATGGATTTGTTCGCTACGCCGACTAGTAACCGGAGGATCTAATTTTTTCTATGCATTCTGCTTGTTCCTTCCTGCGCTTTGCCAGGAACTGGACAGTCTCTCCCCCGCAGTTCTAGTTTCCCGGGACTTGGCCTGTGGATTCTTGCGGCTCATGCAAGGGATTGAAAAACGAGAACTGCCCAGGATGTTCTGGTGCGCACATTGCTCAAGGACTCTATTTGAATGAATATCAATTATTACAGGCTCTGGGGGTTGGGCGACCGATGGAATTACCAAGAATGGGGGCGACACATTAGATCTTCTCCTCAAGGTGACCCTGAGTTGCTTCATGCACTAAATTGCTTTCTGCCACCCTGGGATGCGAGTTTTCGTAAGCTTGAACCGGTTGAATTTCATGATGTTGTGCAATGGCTACAGGTGCGGTGTTATCTGCTACTGAGAACAGCCAGCTGACAGTTCTCACGCCTCATAGACATCTCCCAACCCTCAGCCTGACTTGATTAATCGTTGGAAGGGCTACCTTGCGGAGAGCATAAACCAAATAGAGGGGAATTATAGCGAAGATAAACTCGAGAAAAGGTGGCAGGACTATTTGGCGCGGGAGGCATACTTCTACGGACCGCCTCAGGCATCTGACGACCAAGTGATCCGATGTTGGGAGGGTTGTCTACAGAAGTTATATGAAGTGTGCACTGATTAACCGTGGGTCGCATGTTTCAGTATCCCTCTGTCGCCTGCTCCAGCAGTCAGACGGGAAAGTGATCAAGGAGAATGAATGAAGTTATGAGTAGCATCCGCAACAAGAAATTGGACCAGAGAAGGGTTGAAAGGATCGTTCGTCATGATAGAAGAGGTCCAACGAGAAATGGAGTAAGACTTCAAACAAGTTTCGAGGGGATCGCTCATCTGCGCGGGCCGGTGAGCGTATCGTCTTCTTGTTGGAATCGGAATGGCCCCCGCGAAAGTTTGTTCGAACTTCAGGAAGTCGGATTCATGATCGACAATACTCACAGCCTTTCTTAAGGATTTCAGGACTAATTAACTCCCTCCGAGAGAGGATAAATGAGGGGACGGTTTGTCAACCATGGCTGTGTATTGCACATCATTTGGCATGCACCATCTTATCGGCCCACCCATCTTCATTTCTCAAGATGCTCAGTTCACCATAGACTCCCTTCTAAAATTATAATGAAGCCAGCTATTTGAACGGGTCTCACACGAGCTGAGTGCTATACGCATCATCCTTTCTGCACTGACAGCGGACACTCCCCACTCAGATCCAGCTTCTATCATTGCTCTCATGGACTGAGTCCAAGTTGTGTTGTTTTTTTTTTGAGTCGCGTGAAGTTGCTTAAAATTGGAGGGCAAGAGAAAATTGGGTCGTTTTTTATCATAAGCATGCGTGCGTGATATTCAACCACGGTTTCTTGTGGTTTTAAAATAATTATTGAACATCATCAAAAATTATGACCTTGTAAAAAATGAGCCCTTCATAAATTTATGCTTGCACAAATCGTTGCACGGTTCAAATGAGTGTATCCGTGTCCCGGATTTTTCCCTGTACTCCCCAGAACAGTGGGAATCGCATTTACATCCGGTTCAGTTGGCAATCCGAGATGTTAACTGGGACATTTACAAACTCGTAAGTCAGTTCAGATCATCTTGTTCGTCAGTGCTGTTTTTGACATCCGTCAGTGCCATTGATCTTCGTCATTCTGTCGAGATGTTAGCAAGCCGCGCGGATCTTCTCGGTTGACAAGATGTCTGTGATGTCATTACTTACCTTGGTGTAGAAACCGTGTACACATCTTCAACCCCAATCTTCCGTTCTGATTTAGACAGTTGAACTCGACCTGGGTGAAACACATTTTCAACTCACTAAAACAATCTCGATTTAAGCATAGGAGTCGAGTTACGATTAAGCATCATATCAACTAAAGCTCATCCACAAGATGTGCGTATTCATGCCATTCCAACTTGAACTCCTCGGGGTTCTCACGCGCCAGATCCCGAGCCCACCAACGTTTCCCTCTTGCGACCGGCTCCCAGTCAAGGTTCAGCTCTTTCTCTCCACCTTTCTTGGTGCGTTTCGGTGCTTTCCCTGGCTGTAGTGATGGCGCTGAGGGGTTGTGGGTTCGGGTACGTTTGCGAAGCCGGCTCTACTGGCACGATGGGCTCTGAGGAGGCTTTGCTCTGAGTTGTAGCCAATCCACAGTCAAAATATACCGCAACAGAACGAAGGGAAGCATCACACACCTGCAGCGGATCCTGTGCGCCAGCAGGTGGGATAGGGGCGGTTGGCACGGCGGGGAACAAAGTTGCTGTGCAGCCCATGTGCGCTTGCGCCATACTTACATTTGAAAGACAGCTGGGGGAGGAAGATTTGTTGAGAAAGTGATCGGTTGCGCGCCGCTGTCCCCGAATTCCATTTCCGTCCCCTTGATACTGCCTCGCTACCCCCCCTATCTGTTTCTTCCCCTCTACTTATATTCCGCATGTATCGACAGCTTTCCTACATCCCCCGACGCCTTCTCGTTTGGCTTCGAATATATCTTGGTTGGCTCAAACTCCCGCGTGACCTGATTTCCCACAAGATTGACAGAACCTGCTGGGCTATAGGAGGACACAAGCTTACCCATACAATCCGTCCGACGCCCGACGCGCTCGTTGTGGGGCGGCGGTGTGGAAGCAAAGAAGCAAGGGGCAGAATTACACGGATCCGCGGCACCTACCAAATTAGGATGATCTCCGCCAAGAGATCCGGACTGACGAGTTTGAACCTCGACTGACGAGGTTGCACCATCGGCTCCATCGACTGACGAAGAGTGAAGCTCGGCTGTCCAGACTGACGAAGATGCCCATCAAACTGACAAAGATGGACATCAAACTGACGAAGATGGACGCACACACTGACTTACGAACTTGTATACTACCCATGTTAACTCGGCCAAGGCTCGATCAAGTTAAGACAACGAGGTCGCAGAATGGACTAGCAGTGGCTGAAGAGCAAACAGACACGTCGAGGACCCCAGAAAATACTCCTAGAGAAATGAGTTGAAAAGATAAAGCCAGACCACCTCAAAAGAATCGATTGATGTAATTGGGCCCACCGGAGCGTAACGTGCGACTGCAGATGAGAGACGCGGGAGAGTTTGGGAGTTCAGAAAATTAAAACGCGTCGCGAGAGCGCAGGCCGCGCACTGCAGGCAGTGTGTGAGGTGAATGCGCCGTGCGCAGCGTTGTGGTACCTTCAATGGTGGCGTATGTCGGCCCGAGGAGATAGCGAAGGGTATATTGTCGATCAGGCACGCCGAAGTAGAGACTAGTGAAGGCCGCAACGACACCGTGATGGTTGGGTGCCGACGGTGAGAGATCAAGAGAGGCGACAGCATTTGAACTTGCAATGTACCTGCCAGTTGATCTTCATGATTGGACCAATTGACGCGAACGTTTTATCGGCTGAAACGAGGAAGCGGGCCTATTGTTTTTAGTGCAAGAATGTGCTTGAACAGTATATAGATACGCACGAAAGTACTCGCCAAGGCAAGGGAGTGGTCGGTGACTTCAACAAACCCATATTTTGTGCCGTTTGCCTTCGGGTCCGGTTTGGAATTTGCGGCGAGACTTGATGGTCCGTGAACCATGACGCGATGAAGCTAGTAGGAAAAATGAGCGAACAGGTCATATCTGAGGATAATCACTCACGTCGAGTACAATTCGGCTTAGAAAAATGTACATCATATTTTTCTTGCCATCGATCGGCGCAAACAATTTTGATAATTTGTCGTTGGGGAATCGGAGGAGACCGAGAAGCACCTTGTCTTGGCTTGTGTCTGCAGTCGTAGAGGCCAAAATCTGGCTGTTGATGGTGTAGCCTGCAGAGGTCAAGATGGAAGCAATAACTCTCCGGAGAGTATTGAGCATGCTAGAGCGATAATTCCCGCGTTCAGCAATGAACTGCGTGAATCAATAACATTGACGATGATCATGAGGAAGGGATTCAAACACGCACATCTTTCCCGAGATGCTTGTACTCGGCGTAGTCCAACAGCGAGTGGTATTTTTTGGGAATGACATTAAAGAGCGCCGCGGTGACACTGTGAGTATGAGTACGCTGTGTTGTTGAGAAAGCGCGCCGCAGGGTCCAAGGACAACTCGGGTAAACCCTTACAAAAATCCGCCATCATAACCTAACCTTCCCTACTCAACAAAAAATACGGGCCCACGGCCCGGCGTTCTTCTTGTATCCCAAGCAATTGTCGCCTTCGTCACCCAGCCGGCGTTTTGAGATAGCGGTGGCCTCAAACTCACTAACTTTCTGGCGGAGGCTGCGGTTTTCAGGGAGAGAGCGCCCGAGGGCCAATTGACAGCTCTCGAGGGCCTAGAATATATTACTTGCGGAATGAATCCGTATGAAAACGAGCAGAAACTCACCTTGGCATCGACTTGACAGGTTGGGGCTTCTAGGCGGATTCTCAATGATTTAACATGATACCGAAATATGATGCGAATAATCTCGAGACCAGAGCGGTTTGTGGAACTGTTAAGAATTGTCAAGTGCGTAAAGTTGAGTTGCACATTGCTTCAGCCCAGGAGAATCAAGGTCATTTTTTAGGTGCGCAGAATCCAAGCCCGCCCATCGGGCGCTTCAGTCGATCACTGGCGGCGCCACTCTTGAAGTCTAAATTCTGCAGGTTATCAGGGACAACCTGCCATTTAAGTTGGGAGGACGGCGATCACGCCACGAGGAGTCTGAAAATTATGCACTGATGGATATAGTGGGCAAGCAACAGTGTCAGAGGGTGAATGGAAAGAACAAAAGCACGAGGAGCTCGAGGCTACTAGTGATGCCGGAGCTCAGTTCTGAACCCCTCCCGAACGTGAACCGAACCCGAACCACACCTGAATTCGGGTTCGTACGCTCCAGAAAAACCGAACCGAACCCCAGGTGCGGTTCAAGGTTCGGAGAGTTTGGTTTTTTTCCGAACCTGTGCGAACAGGTTCGAACCTCAACTATTTGAGGTTTCAAAAACAACGAATTCTTGGTGAAATGTCGAACTTTCGTTAGCCTTACCCAGCTAGTAACTGGCCGAGACAATGGTTGTTTCAGCTGTGGGCCCTACATTACCATAGATGTCTATGAGATTGGAGTAGAGGTGATAAAAGTAAACTCATTTCGGAGCCATTGTTGAGTTCAGGTGGGGGTTTGGATCGCAACTCGGCTTGTTGTTATGGGTTCTCGGGGAGGGGTGTCGGCCCTCTTCTTAGTCCCCGGGCCTGCTTCACACCGTTGAAAAGTAGATGAGAAAAATTTGAGGTTTGTTGAGGTTCGAACCTCACCTGAACCTGAACCGAACCGGTGTTGCACCGAACCCGAGGTTCGGTGCGGGTTTCGGGAAATTGCCTGAACCGAACCCGACTATGTAGAGGTTCGGGGTTCGGGAAATTTTGGAAAGAACCGAACCTAACCGAGCCCCGGCACCACTAAGACTGTGCACAGTGATCGCGATGCGGTGAGCGTGTTTATTCCACAGACCGGGTTTAGCTTCTGCAGCTCGGGATTTTATCTGCGCGGTCATCTTTTTCGCTGGGATCGTATTATGCCATCGTGGGTATAACTCAACATTGTTGTGGGGACCGGCACCGCCCTTGATCGGAGCGGCAGCTTTGTCCTTGTTTGGTTGGCGGGGGCGCTCGGTCCCAGTTTTGCAAACCTTAAGGCTTTTCACCTCGTCACTTTTGCCTCTTGAACCAAAGTGAAACTCACAATGAAATTAGCATTAGAATAGTGCTATCAGAGCGGATTTTCCATTTTTGTTCCATACATCAAATAGTACCGCTTTCCTGGGAATGTTGAGCAATAATTCTGGTACAGAGGCCAAAATCAAAAATCCGGCCTGATATCTGTGTGCATGTAGCTTAGAGATATCACTTTCCCTGCGAAAGCGAACCAATTTGTCTTGAATTGAAAAAGCCTTAGGCTTTTCCCGCAATTTCAGCAAAATCAGCAACTACTAGCTGCGAAAAGAGAAATATGTCAATTGTTTTTACAGAACTGATGCTCAGCATACTACTAGAGCTGCATGTATCACAAACGAGTGCATAATCAAGTCAGCAGGTCTAAAACGAAGTGAAGTACTTGAACTGTGACAAATGTCACGCCCTTGTGACGGATCGATTTGTGCAACCAAATTGGCCAGCTATGGCTGAATTTCTCACCTTCTCTTCTCAAAAAAAATAGTGAAGGGGCTGCTGGCTAACTGAAACGAATATTTGCGCTTGAAATTGCACAGTAATTTCAAAAGTCATTGATTCTGTTGAAAATACTGTTTGCAACTGAGTTCTGATCATGAGAACATCGTCGAAGTCAGTAGTCATGGAGCCGCACATAGAATGGCGAGTTTTACACTCACAAACATTGCCTTACGTTCAAATTAGAAATTTCAGATCCAGAGCCATCATAAACAGGTGTTTTCTTGTCCCGTACCAGTGAAAGTCCGAAGAAATTGATATTCTGGTGGATATTTTTGGAGGAACAGACATTTTTACACTCAAGGAATATTTTGTCTCACCAAACCGAGTTCATGCGGTGTGTGAGGGAGTGAGTATACGAGGGAACATGCAAGGTTGAGACGTGAAAGAGAACAAACAAAGATAAGCACGCCGCTCCGATCAAGGGCGGTGCTGGTCCCCATCAACATTGATGCGGCCAACAGATCACTTGCAGATCAGCCGTGACAAATCGTAAATGACCATTCTCCTCCGCCGCGGCGCCACGTAAGTAGTCGCTCCCCGCCCTGCACTGACCCAGCGCCGGGAGGCATACGTTGGGTAGAGCCCACAATGCAGCTCGCGTCAATAAGAGGGCGCGCTTAAAAGACGACCTCTCACTCTGTCTTGAGCGACTACAATGCCCATCGACCGAGTCTTGATTGTCGGCGGCGGTCTGGCTGGCCCCTCCCTCGCCCTAGCCCTCGCCCGCCAAAACATCCCATCGTCCATCTTCGAACTTCGCCCGACGCGCACCGTCGCCGAGGGCTCCATCTCGCTGGCGCCCAATGCTCTGCGCGCCCTGGACCACGTCGTCGGCGTGTACGATCGCCTCAAGGCTGCAGCCTTCTCATACCGCCGACTCGCAATGCACGCCGATGACGGCTATCTCTTTGGCCACCTTGTGCAACACGACGACGAGTATGATGCACTGCGCATTCGGCGATCCACCCTGCACAACATTATGCTCGACGCGTGCGAGGAGCAGCCCGACCTCGTGCAGGTTCGCTACGGCGTGCATATCACCTCCATTGAGGACCGCGACGACGGCGTCACTCTGCACTTCGAGGACGGGACAACTGCCCGCGGTGCGCTTGTCGAATCTCTACTACCATACTCATCATGTCTCACCCCGTCCAGGCGACATCCTCATCGGTGCCGACGGCATCCACTCCAAAGTCCGCGAACACGTCCTTGGAGCCTCCGCCCCTACCCCCACCTTCCTCGGCTCCTGCATGCTCACCGGCACCCTCCCCCTCGCCTCCATCAACGCCCCCCCAGACTGGACCTTCCCCGCCGTCCTTTTCACCCCCGTCGGCCTCGTCTCCGTCTGGCCACACAACCCCTCCGGCACCGAAGCCGCGTGGTGCGTCGCCGAGGACCTGCCCCCCAAGGACCGCGCCGCCTGGCGCGAGTATGAGGCATCGGGCGCGGCCGCGCGCGCGGCGAAGCGCAACTATGCCGGGGTGCAGACGCCGGTGATACGCGCGCTGATGGACACCGTGCGCGCCGACGCGGTGAAGCTGTGGACGCCGCACTGCATCCCGGAGCTCCCGCGCTGGCACCGGGGGCGCGTGTGCCTCATCGGCGACGCGGCGCATGCGCTGCCGCCGAACGGGCAGGGGAGCGCGATGGCGTTCGAGGACGCGGCGTACCTCGCGCGCCTGCTTGGGGCGCACCCGCTCGGCGCCCCGCGCGACGTCGCGCGGGTGTTCGCGCAGTTCGAGCGCAATAGGAGGCCGCGCATCGAGCGCGTGCGCGCGCTGGCGCACGGGACGGGCGGCGCGAAGGGCGGGACGCCTTCCGCGTGGAAGTATACACTGAAGAAGTGGGGGATGGCGGCGTATTTTGCGTGGAATGGGTATGAGCTGCGGGATGAACGAATCTCGGGGTATGATGTTACGAACCAGGAGGTTGGCGTTGGCGTGGCGTAAGGATGCCGGGCATGTGAGGCTTTTTTATGAGGTGTCGTGTACTTATATTTTAGCGGAATCTGTACGACTTAAGGATTCTACATCCCACTTCCAGTTTGTATCGGTGCGAACGGGTCTGAATCGGGATGAGGGGGTGTAGAGTAGGTAAGTTCGACTATGGCTTCAAGAACGGACATATCAAAAGCATCAACTCCGCCTCCATTTGTAAATCCCGATGGCCTATTGAAAAAGAATCAACGAAGAGAGAATACGTGCCGATTCCTGCGTATGATTGACGGTTCAGGACCAAATATAACTTCCTCTCAAGCTCTCTACATTATGAAGGTAAGAATTACTTCAATACACCTCAAGTGTGCACCCTATCTATGTCGGGCCCGACTCATTACACAACAATTAATACAATAACGACGCACACTATCCATTCTCGGATAGCGCGCTGACAATCAATCTATTCTCCGACCCGACATTAGCGACACAGCCGAGACCACAGTCGCCTTGAGAAGGCGTTTCTGAAGCGCCCGTGGCGTCAGCTGGAGCGTGATGAGGCTTCCGGCTCCCTGCGATGGCGATAGCGATATCCGTGCCAAGGGCTGGGAGGCCTCCGAGTTGGCGAGAGGAAATAACTGGAAGTATGTAAGAATCCACCACGAGCACGACGCGACGAAAAGCACGTTGCGCACCTCGACAAATCCCCCGTTCGGCCGCCAGCTAAATTGCTCTCCGCCGGCTATCATCGTTCTGCATCTGCCGGCACGAATTGGGTTAGATGATGGGGCAAGAGGCACGAGAAGGGAAGGAAGGGACGACTCACGCGCGGTCAGAGGAGAGGTAGAGCCACTGAGACGTGCGCAGCGGCCATCCTAGGTCGTCGAGCGCGAGCGTCGGATGCGCGCCAGCCCATGTTATCACCGCGACGCGGCGCCGCCCACTGGCCTCTTCCACCACCGTCGCGGCGTCATCGCTGGAAATGTGGAAGTGCGTGCGGTTGTCCGGCCCGAGGACGACAGAGTTTAGTATGCTGTCGGAACGGGGGGAGCCGGAGGGGACGACGGTGTATGTGACGAGGGAGTCGGCGGGCGGGGCGATGGTGATGCGTGTAGGGAGGTGGGACGGGTACGGGAGGGCGCCGTGCAGAGACGGTTGGGTACTCCAGGCCGGCAGGACCTGCGACTGCGGGCTCAGATGGGCAGTGGACCAGCCTTGAACGAATGGGTTCATCGCTTGTGCGGGGCGGAGGACCGTATTAAGTCGGAGGCAAAAGGGCGCTGAGGAAGAGAGACAAGACGATGTTCATCCAGATACCGGTCTTTTGAAGGGGTGCTGAAGGCTGGACATTCTGGAGAACGTCGGCTTGAAGCCTGGGCGCGGGGCTGTTACCGTCCGGAAAAAAAGAAAATGGGATGATGCACAAGTATAGGTGAGACAGCATACCAAAGAAGGGGCGGGGAGATTCTAAGAAGGTATTCTGATCGCAATACGCACAGGCGGTGTAGTATTGGCGAAGAAGCATTCATGACAGGTCAGAGGCAATGCTGAAGAATCGGAATTAGGATTAGGTGGGCTGAGCAGCGCGAAAGGCACAGCTTCGGTGGCAAGCTCCGGAGAGGCTAAAAGTAAATCTGCTTTCATCTGACAGGTCGACCAGCTAATAAGTGTTTGAGTAGATAAAAGAGCCCCGGTGACCCCGGCCGCACAGAATCACGGCGGATGCAGAAACCGAGAAGACGGGGTAAAAGTAGGACGCTTCCAGTGGCGTATCATTGCGGCTGCAGACAGAACGAGCCAAGGCTAGGATGCCTGTTTGCCGTGTCTGCGGCAGTGTGATTGATTTTGAAGGAGGCATTAGCACTTAGCACTTGGCGATAGTCTGTTGTTCCCAACACCGTTCTGGATCTCTTGGTTACCGAATTTTTTGTACACCGACGTACAGCGGGTGAAGATTGATATCAGTACATTTTGGTTCAAATTACAAGACAGCAGCCGCCCTCCTGATGTGCCAACTATGAGGCTTTGAGTTCAGTCAAGCTGGCAACCCGTACCTGGAAGATTTGTCCGTCGATAACGTCCCCGTCCTCTATTCCTAGCTAGCAGAAGGAAAAAGGAAAAAGAAACTTAGATCAGAACTGAGTATCATCAACGGACCTACCTCCTCTGCGGTGGTTTCCTCCCCTCGAATATTGACCCCTTCGAAGTTGAACTTGACCGTTTCTACATACGATGAGTGGATCTGCCATGTCGTCGCCAAACTTCTATTCACTTCGGTCTACACCTATCTTTTCCTGACCTTTTGATCAGTTGACGCCCAAAGACAGTCTGAACTCGAACTCACACAGAACGTATTCAGGACTTTGAAGAGGGGCTTGTTTTTCTTGGTAAGAAAAGTCGTTTCTGTACGCAGTCATTTGATGAGCGCTCGGCATGAAAAGTAGTGGAATGCACACGAATGCCGTTGAACTCGACGGTGATGTGGATCTTGGACACGTCCGGCTTTACATCCTCGCCCAATGCCGGTGACATGGAGGTAAGACAATGACGGCGTGACAGCCAAGTCACCGTGACGCTACGGCACGTGCCACAAACTGAACTTGACATCTACTGTAGCATTTTATTCAGTTCGTACCGGCCTGTGACCTGTGACCCAAAAGTACGAAAGTCAGTTTTCGTACTTGGCCTCGGGAGACCGTGACATCCCCAAAATTTTCGTACATACTTTTGTCGGAAAGCGCCAGGAAAATTTTAAATAGCACAAGCGCTCGCCGGCGCTTCGCGCCGGCTCCCACTTCTGCCGGAATGATGGATTAAAAGCGGAGTTTAAAAAGCTTCGGACAGACGGACAGGCTTAATTTTATAAATAGGGAGATGTACCAGAGTCGATACACTGTAAAAAAAGGTTAGAATTGTCCAAACCGCTGAAATCATACTTGAATTGAACACCCAATTGTATCAATAGAAAGTTTACAATCTTTTTTTTGTGTGGCCAACTGAGCCTGTAAGTGGATCAAAATAAGGTGGCAAATGCTGCATATATAGACTACTTGACGTAGTGGCTATTGATGTGGCTTGTAAAATTACGCTTCATCATCGAAGTGGTCGCTAGTTCAAACCTGGTGGTTGGCAAATGGTTGATCTCAACTAAGAGAGAGATGTGAATAGATTTTTGCTCTATCCTTCAAATAAATAAATATTTATACCACTCTATTCCTATACTTTGACCGCCTTCCAATGCCTTCCAATGCCGACTCTCGGGTATCAAGGCGCTTCCAATGCTCACGTGATCTTTAGACCTTCCAAGGCATTACAAAGCCTTAGAACCTTTCCCCGATTTTTCCGACAAAGCCGAAATGCGTTCTGCGCCTCTCGTCCGCGCGCGGGTTTTCTCGTATCTTTATTATGGCCTGAAGCGATTTCAGATGCACTCTGTGGTCGAGATCATCCCCCTCCTTCTCCATGCCTCCCTTCTCCTCTTCTTCGGAGGCCTCGTCGCGTTCCTCATCCCCGTCAACAGCATCATGACCTGGATCTGTGCCACCATTTTATTCGTGGTTGGATCGGTGTATTCGCTCGTCACTGTGCTGCCATTGTGGTGCATGGATTGCCCGTATCGCACACCGCTTTCTATCGGGTTCTGGAGGCTCATGCGGACTGTATGGCGCTTCCGGCCCCAACGCAATAGCCAGGAAAACAACACAGCCCAACCGCCGTCCTTGCGGGACGAAACGATGGTGGAAGCGACGTTTCGTGCCGCAGTGAAGCGATCGGCTCAGCGTTCGGCTCAAGATTCCCGAGCCATCGTCTGGACAATAAAGTCCCTGGCCGACGATGACGAGCTGGAGCCATTCGTCGAGGCGATCCCCGATTTACTTTGGGGCCCCAGTGGAAGACGCTACGCGTATCTGGACCACGTCCGGAACCTGGCGCGACACCCTGATGTCCGGTTGCACAATCGCCTGACCGACCTCCTTGCGAGCTGTGGTACCGGACTTCTCCCTCTCGGCGTCAGCCAACGTCGGCGGATCACTTGCTACCGAGCCATCTGGGCCGTTGCAAGCCTTGCAACCTTCCCTCAGCCTTCAGAAGCGTCAGAACCTGCCGCCGACATAGGCAGCAAATTTAGCAGATACCTTCACGAGCAGTCAGCACCGTCCATGACCTCAGAGAGCGCCCCGTACTTTGCGTCGGCCAGGACGATGAGCATATGGAGCCTGTACTGCACCGTCAAGGATCGCCTGCCTGGACTGCGAAGCTATCTCACTCGCTGTGACTCATCCAACTTGACCCCAGTCACATCGGTTCTCCCTGATATCCATATGAAGTTCGTGAAGCTGGGGCTGGGTCTCACGCCTCTATGGGGATCCACAATCTCAGAACTCCAGCAGATGTCTAGAGAACTGGATCTTCTCCTTCCATACAGGCTCGTGTTTCAATATCTTCGACAATCAGCATCCCTCACACATGCTCCATACCGGTGGGAAGAAACATGGACCGCGATTTCCGTCGACCCTTCCGTTCCTTTCATCGATCTCCAGCACCCACTTGAATTCGCCCTGGACAGCGTCATATCCGCTCAACTGGGCAGAATAAATGCGGCCAGCGACGTCGCCAATGTGGACTGGATTTATAAGAACATATCAGCGCTATTGGCGTTCTGGAGGCCAGAGCATTCCAGCGCCATTCCGGGCGCAGTTGTCGGGTTCTTGAATGGAACAACTTCAGAAGTGGTTTTGAGGGAAATCTTGCGCATCGGAGAGATTGAAATCCACCTGTGGTCCAACTTTCCCCGCACTCTATCGGAGGGTCCCTCAAACCCACCGTTTCTCTTTCGGGAGGGATCTCTGCCCACAGACCCGGTCACAGCGTTGTGGCGTTTCGCTTCTCTCAACCTCAATCGACTTGGTGGCCACGATTCCCGTCTAATTCACCTCGAATCTGCTCTAGCCGCGATCGGAAGAACGCCATGCTCCCCTTCTCTGGCTCACTCTATCATCGCACTCATCCAAATGCAGATCCTGGATGAATTGTCTGTCCCCCGGGATGCTACCGTCGAGGAAGCATTCTCTGTGTTCAGTCATCGTCTACTTCCCGAGGATACCGCTATAGAGGATAGGTTCGACTCAAAATCGGATGAGCTGTTGTCGGACGCGCCTTGGAACCATTTGTACGATGCGTTGGTAGGGCGGAAAACCGAAGCTGGAATTGTCGTCCTTGCTCAATTCCTAGAGCATTGCAGCACCGCCGAATTACCCTACAACGCAGTCGAAACTCTGCATAAAATGAACAGCAACATCATTCCCTTTGCGCGCATTCACCGGAGTCATCAAATACGACTTGCTAGCGCTATAGCGGGCGTCTTCGATGCGATGAGATCTCCGGAACTTCTCGCTGCCATCATCGGATGCGTCTGCTGGTCCCTTTATGCACGTCAGGACCCAAAGGATGTCAAAACTTCACTGGATCCCGCATGGGTTCCTTGGCTGGATGATCTTATCGCTGCGCACAAAATCAAAGCTACCCTCAGGCGGTATGAGGGGATATTGTCTGCTGTCGTTGCGGAAGAGGATTATGCTTTGGATAACCCTGCAGATGTGGAGTATAGACGCAAGTTGGATTCAACCCCCAACTCTCGCCACGTTCTGACTCGCGTCCGGAGTATCTTGGATGGACTGGATCATTGGCATTCTGAACTATTTCCTTTAACTACTTTGTAACCCGTAAAGTGTACAGCTAATGTACAGAGTAGCCCGCATAGATGGCGAAATCCCTACGTAGATGTTCCGAGTCGGTTGGTTTCTATCTGGCACTTAAAGTCAACCCGAGTGTGGTAAATGTGTTCCGACATTGGCCTCGTCTCTGAGGGCGATACAACGATGGCGGAATGCCTTTGCAAGACACGATAGATACTGGAAATTGGGACATTTGCTGTGTAAGTTCAACCGGATGGGCATGGACTGGAGCTCTCATAGTGGGCTGAATCACATATGCTTCTGTAAACTAATCAATAATGGTTGAGAATACGGCGCAGGTTAAGGCGGCCGTGGGCTTGAACGTAGAAAGTGCATCCAAGTTCTGGGATCCAATCCTCATCCCCCTCGTCCCAAACAATATTATACAAAGGCGTTGAAGCTAGAGTACTACAACCCGAAACTCCAGATCCCAGACAAGGAACTCCTGCCCCCCAAAGGCCGTTAAAAAACATAGCGGAAGGCTCTGTTCTGGATATCTGTCAAATCCAGGTATTCCTGCAACAACACACCAAAGTCAACACTTGTACCAACGGAATGGAACAATCGAGTTAACACTTGCCTTGTCAATCTTGACCTTCTCGGACCCGCCGTCCTCGGTGGCCCGCTGGATATAAACGTTATCATAGGTGTCATCGACACCTTCAGCGTCCCGCCGTTTGTTTTCCGCTACTAGATAGGTGCGGAGCGCCACGAGCAGGACTATCATGAAGCCGTAGCAGCAGGCGATCACGATCCATGGAACGTGGTTGCGCTGAAAATGAAAAATGGCTGGTCAGACATCTAATAATCCAATCGCCGGCACACAGAGTGTCGGTGATTAATTGTGCTCACCGGCTTGTATTTCGCCTATATGAATCAACACAGTCAGTCTCGGGGGCTAGACTCGAAGTCCCTATGTACGCACCAGCCACATCTGAGGCGCGACAGAATTTCCGGCGCAGTACGCGCAGAGTAGAATCGTGTTGGACGTGATTCGTTTCGTGTGTCCGGCCGTTACATTCGACAGCCACGACAGCAAGATAACTAGAGTAGATTCATAGTTGATTAGCCGCGAGGACTCAGATCCGTTCGAAATGCTCGAGGCTCACCAAAGCTAGTAACGGCGGTACCTGAAGAATGATGTATCAGGCCCGCAAAACCTAGCACGGAGAACCCGGTTAAAACCCACCCGTCAACCAAATCCCAAAAAGCAGCCCGATCTTGTTACTCCACGGCAGCAGCTCGGTCAGGAACACGGCCAGGATGCTCGGGAGGATATACGCAATGCCGACCCACGCGCGGCCGTTCGGGAGCCGTGCCGCAATTATCACGCCCGAGCCCACGGCGACGATCTCGACGACGCCGTCGACGCAGCCTAGGAGCGTCGTCTGCAGGGGCGTGAACCCGAACGAGGACACGATGAGCTGCCGCTGGTTGACGAGGCCGTTGGTGACGTTGGCGGTGGCGGCGAAGAGCGCGAAGATCCAGGTCTTGGGGTCGGTGAGGGCCTCCCACATCCTGCACACGTGCATATTCAGATACGATCGACGGTGGGAACGGATATTTGCGTGCTACGCACTGTTCCTTCTTGAAATGCTTATTCTCCACACCAGTTTGGTTCACCTTGAGCATGGCAAATGAGCTCATTGCAGATCAAGATACGAAGATCGACGAAGCGCTCACCTTGATGCGCAGCACGGCGCTGACGCGTTCTTCGGGAGTGAGGAACCACGCGGTCGTCGGAGAGTCCGGGAAGAAGAACCAGAACGCCGCCGCTGTTACGAGGGTGATGAGCCCCGTGATGATCATGAGCCATTGCCAGGGCTGGAACGTCTTTGTGTGGATGTGCAGGCAGCCGAAGCTGACGAATCCGGAAATTATCTGCGCTGTAATGTAAACACGGTGAGGTTAGCAGGGCGAGGATAAGAGATGAGATATCCGCACCTGTGCCGTTCATCAAAACTGGACAAAGTTAATTAAGTTAGTCAGCGTTTAAGGGGGAGGTAGCGAAATCATTTACACCAAAAGCCACTAATGAGTTTGGTGTCAGTGGTAAGCACATGCGCAACGGGAGGCAGGCAGGCAGGGACGAACGCACACTCTCAAGGTCTGTTCTTTGCGGGTGTAGAACATCGAGGTGACGAGAAGGAATCCTGCCGTGACGCACCTGCGCGAGGAATTCGGTTAGGTTAGTTCGTGGTGCAAAATGAATTAAGGAAGGAGGAGCGGTCCCACTAACCCTTCGCACATGCCAAGCACGACGCGGACGACCATCAACCCTGCAAAGTCCTTGCACGCAGCGTGGGCCATGAGCGCGACCGCCCACACGAAGATGTTGATGCTAAAAATGGCATTGTCGGATTCATTCAAGGTTGGATGGGAGAGGAGTATGACTCACGATATCCATTTGGCCACGGGGAAGCGCTGGAGAGCCAGGTTTTGGGGGAATTCAAAGGCCAGATAGCTGAGGTAGAAGACGGTGCCGAGCCTGTGGTGTCGCGTGAACTCATATTACACACACGGCAGGGTGGATGGACGCCGTTACCAGTTGAACCTGAAAATGGGAAGATTAATCAAGGCTCAGACGAAGATTCGAAGAGCACTCACTCGTTGGTCGTCAATTTAGCCGATTTTCTTGTTCATTAGTTGAGACAACAGTTCTACGAAACTGAGGACGAAATGCGCACATGATTCCCAGGATTGCAGCATTTCCAAGAGTCGCTTTGTCCATGAACTGAATCCTTGGGACCGAGAACTCGAATGAGATGCCAACGCTATTCATGGGGAATCATGCATACCAATATAGAGCTGGAAGTCAAAAAAAGTGAGAACAATAGAACAAAGAACGAAGGGACACCTACTGCACATCAACGGAAGCAGATGCAGGTCGATTTTCTTCCTGCGCGCTGATGTGAGCCAAGTACGCGGGGGTAGGTATTGGTGGAAAACGTACTTGATTCGTTTCCGCTTCCGCCGGGTCCAGAGCATCGTTCTTGCCATACAGCAATTCGGCGCCGGTGTCGAGGCTATTGGGCGCTACCTCCAGGCCGTGGTCAGACCCCGATTTCTCATCAAGTTCGCTGGTAGACATGATAGCTGATGCAGGCAGGCAGTCCTCAGCACTGAGAAGGAAGAGCGAGCTATCTTAAGGGATCCCATCAGCCTTCAGGCACCACTAATGCGGCGCGTGGCACTCTTCTGATTGCCCGAAAGAGCGCGGGTTCTGGGATCTGCCACCACGGACAGATGGGAGGGTCAGATCTGTACCAGCTGTTGGTTGTTCAGACGATTGAATGAGGCAGCAGTATTCTCACAATGAAGTGTGGTCTAGTGAGTTCGATAGCAAAATCCGTGGACCCTCGGGAAAGGATTGTGGGCCGTCTGTGGGAGATTTTTATGAACTTCTGCGATCGATGATGTAGGAGGCATCCGACTCTATGCTGCATCCGACCCATAGGCTGCTGGGTGGAATAAATGAGCGAGCAGACTACTACCAGCTGGCACATCTCTGATCGACGGAGGAGCAGCCTATCTGCGACGAATGAGCACACCATGTGAGGTGTCTTGGTAGCTGCTAATACAGTTATCTGGCCTGGCATGACAGACCGGCCGTACAGACGCCCCCAACTTGCCCGGGCCAACAAGTTGAATTCTCCGAGGGGGAGTTTCGGATCCAATGCTGCCTATGCAATATCGGTTACTTCGAGCATTCAACCAGAGTCTTACATGGCCTGGAAGTACCAGCGGTCGAGCTATCGGCGGAAGTGAACGCACATCGACCGATGCGAACGAGATCAAAAGATGTTTGGTGCTGCTTACACGTGTGGCTGTACACGTGGCCGGAAATTTCCAGTTACTCGCGGTAGGCATCATCCAAGAAGACAAAAGATCGATCCATATCATCATATCATGAGGTACGGAGCTGCCATGTTCATTTCCCCGCGCGGCCAATCGCGACCACTGCTTTCGCAAGATGTTTACCTTCGTAGAAATCTTCTGAAAAGAGCGCCACCAAGCATTCTCTGCCAGCTGAGCGCTATTTCCATGTCCAACCTCTCCCTGTCTGGGGCCGAGCTGATTGCGCTCATAATAGGCGCAGTTCTCTATGGCATCTATCTCGTCACTCTGGGCATCGCTGGCCGCTCGCTGTTGATGACGGAGACCGGGCAGTGGAAGCGTCGCTCAGCGATCAACTGGGTCATCGTCGTTGTCTCCGCAGTGCTGTTCGTCAATGGGACCCTGAACCTCATCGTGGCATCGATTACGGTTTATCAGGCCTTTGTGCTGTACACCGGCCCTGGCGGGCCAGAACACATCTTCACGCACGGGTCTGGCTGGCAAACCATTACCAAGGTTGGTTCGCGGGTTTCGTTATCGCTTGCATTTTTTTTTAAATATCACCCGTGCGCAGTCCTTCAACGTTCCTTTTCAATCCCTGGTTGGCGATGGGATTTTGGTAGGGAATTCGAACTAACTCTACTCGCCATGTAATGTAATGTAATACAGATTTACCGCTGCTGGTTCCTCTGGAACAAATCATTGCTCGTAATCGCCCTGCCCATGCTCATATGGCTCGCCAACATCGCCTGCGCCATCCGCCTCGTAGACCTCATCGCCCAAGCCTCCCAAGGGCTCATCATCGGGAGCGTTATCCAGCCCTGGGGCCAGGGCAAGTTTTTTTTTTGCCTCTCCACGTATCCCACATCTGACGCCGTCTCACTCAGCCTTCTGGTCCATGACTATATGTATCAGTGTTATGGTCACCGGTTTGTTCTATCTTTCCTTGCCGAAGCATCTGCGTTAAATGCTGCTTTGCTTTACTCCCTAGGACTCATCGTCGGGCGCATCTGGCTCGTCGAGCGCCAAAACCGCAGGTTCCGCGTTCCCGGCGTCGACACTGTCGCCACCTCCCGCGAAGGTCAAAGCCCACCGAAAAGCACCCTCAGCCGCGCGATGCGCAACATCATCGAGTCCGGGATGATCTACACCGTCGTCTCAATCTTCACGCTCGCTACGTACACGCTCAAGAGCAACCTGCACTACCCCGCGTCCGGCATGGTGAGTTCATCCATGCTCGTTTGTGTGGGATTGGACTCGAGCAACCTCTCATCTCAACTCATATCACGTCGCAGGAGATCCACAGCGTGGGCATCACATTCAACCTCATCCTCATCCGCGCCGCGCGCATTGGCTCCGCCTCCGCGCGCGCCAACGGACGTCCCGACGCCTCCGCCGGCTCCGTCCCGCTCCAGATCCAAATCACCCAAACCCAAACCCATCCAAACTCCCCTTCTAGCGAGGGCGTCTTCCGCTTTTCGCGGTTCCACAAGGAGGAGGAAGGCGAGGGCGAGTTTGGGCGGCGGGCGGAGGCGGTGTGATTTGATATTGGATTGGCCATGGACTCGGGAGGAGGCGTTCGTTTGTAAGTAAGAACTGTACTCTACTTGTGTTGTATTTGGGCTGCTGTATGTGTTTATACCCCGACGTCGCAGCTGGCCTGTGCATTCCGCGAGAGAAGTTCAAACTGAAACTTTTCAAACCAGAGCCGCCTACAGCAGATTGTAGTACATTCGGCGGCAGTGGTTCAGAAGTGGGATAGCTAGAACAAACAAACAAAAAACAAGGTTCGGGACACGGCGAGACGGTGTACTTGGCTTGCTTCAGGAACGGCGAACGGCGATAGCGAAAGCTTTTGAAAAGTTCTGATGATCATTGCCAAGGCTGTCGATTGCTATCAACTATCGGAGGTCGCGAAGGATCTTCCCCGGCCCAATCCCGATTCGAAATTAAACTCGACGACAAGTGCGCATTCGGTTAGTTTCCGGAAACCTCCGATTGTTTGAATGCTCGAGATATGGGCTCCTTTCATGCGCCGGAACCTCAGAGCAAGACATCAACATATTTCTTCTGGTAAGGTCGGTCTCTGTGTATCAGAGCATCAGGATTTACTGAGCAAAACAACTCAGAGCGGGGACGTCGATCTCAAGAGTACTTATGTCGCGTCACTTTGGCTGTCCGCGATGATGATAGGCCTGATACTATTCCCGGTTCCGAAGCGGCTAAGTACACCGTGGCCGATTAGACCGTCTGAAGCAAGAGGCGCGGCTCTCACGGCGGCCGTGAGCATGTGGGCTGCGCTACGCGGCCATTCGGTGTTGATCAACGGTTGTAAACGGAATTCAATGCTACCTACCTACCATCCCTCCGGCTAACTTCCGGTGAGTGATGAGCCTTGAACACTTTTCATGGCTACATATACATATACGAACACCGCACGCCGAATGCCCGAATTCGAATTCCTCCAGGCGGGCTACTGAACAATTTCGTTCAAATCGGCAGTCACGCGTCACGCACCCCCCTGTCAATCACGAACTTTGGTCGAGGTCACGCGTCACTCGGGCCTCTGTCGAACCTCCAAGTGGTCACACAGGCCCCAAATTGCCTAAAAAAAAAAAAAGGGCAAAAAAGACAGAAATTTCAGTTCAAATGCCGAAATTTTCGAGGTGTCACGCAAAAAATCGGCGGCTGCCGAAATGTCGAATAGGTAAAATGGGTCACGCGTCACACCCCATGTCGATTTGAATGAAATTGTCCAGTAATCAAAACATTGCTTTTGCTGTGAACATTGCACTAGGGAGGTCGGATTCAGTAAACCTGCTCGGGCACTTTGGGAGAATTGAGAGGAGGAAAATATTTTCCGAATGGGAGGTAAATACACCTACGTATTGAGCTTGTGAGCTAAAAACATTCCACGCCCATCCTTGCGAAAGCCTTCGTTAAGTTTCTCAGCCGCTCAGTCATGTTAACACGAAGGATGATGGTGTTAACCACCAATCTACCTTGATATTAGGGACAGTCAAAGTAGACGCTTCAGCGACGTTTCAAAATGGCTTCAAGATATCTCAAAGCGTGAGAGAACGACGGGAATTCTGAATCGTGTTTGAAGCGTGACGTGTCGCCGAAGCGCCTCCGGAGCTCTCCGGAGGCGCTTCAGATGCGATTCAAATGTGATTTAATCGTTGATGATCAATTGCGGGAGAATCGCAGCTGAAGCCCTTCTGAAGCGCGAATCAAGACAGACGGTCAAGGTAAATCACGCTTATCCCACGCTTCAGAGATGAAAATTAATTTAAGAAGCCGTTCTGAAGCGCCGTCGAATCGCGACTGAATCGTCTACTCTGACTGTCCCTATTTTTAATGAACCGGAATAAACGGGCTTCGAATAGCTGACCAATTCAATTTAGAGATAGCAGGTAAGATGAAAGCCAGAAAAGAGTTTCGATCCGGTCAGTCGGCGGTGAAGAGGAAAGACCGAGCAACCACCTTAGGTGTTCGAGGATCTGGTCCCTGACCATCCTTGACACACTCCGGTCTTCAAGGGCATGGCATCGTTTTTTTAAACAAGCGTGTGTTGAATGTTCTGCGATCTGCCACTGCAGACAGATTCGAATCATATCAGTTCGTTGGTGAGAAAATCGAACATATTTAGAGGGAAACTCTGGGCAACTGCCAGTGTTAGCCAGTCTTGTCCGAGCCATCAATTGTTCGGCGTGAGAAGACATGATAGGCACCGATTGAGGAGAGATGCCCTAGCAGCCGCGTGCTTAGCGAAGACCGCAACCTATGGAGCCTGAACATGGGGCTGTATAGAACTGTCTTTACTCGCCTCGGAATTTCTGGCCTGCGTGTTCCACAATCAATATCTTGCTTTCATCGCCCACTCGCCAGAGCATTTTGAGGTTCGTCATTATTTTTTTGAATACTGGCTCCAATTTCCCTGTAGGTTGTTGTCGTGTTAGCTTCAAGTTATTACACGTGGAGGGAACGAGAACTTTGTCCAAAATAGCTTGCCTTGCTCTTCTACCTGACATTCCCCATTCAACTTCCACGAGTGCAACTAACGTTGTGCTGAGGCAAGTCATCCGTTGTAGATAATTCGAGTCAAACACTCCAATTGTCGATGTATCTCCTGACCACATTTCCGAGTAACTGAACACAGTTGTGCTAACTTCAATTTATGTACTACTCCTCGAATCTTGAGAAAATATTTGTCTCCCTTTCTGTGCCAACGGTCAGGTCAGACCTCAGTTGAAGTCATTTGAGGACACAGCGAAACAGTTGCAGATGACCATGGACGTGCGACACAACATGGGCTACACCTGACCACCGGCCAGAGATGGTCTACTTGAACATCTGCCAACGGACCTGATGTGAGCGGTACACTCCCAGATGCGGCCGCTTTTAGACTTAGACTCGGTTTTAGTGGAGGGCGATAAACCCGTGTTTTTAACTTTCTGAGCTGTCCTACTGGAACTCCGTCAAAAGAGTCACTTGCGAGATATCATCACAGGCAGCCGAGGTTCAAAAAACCTGTTGTCCGCCTAGGGTTGTGTGAGCGATCAGTCAGTTAACTATGACATTTTGATAGATCGTTTCGCGGAAGCCTACTTCTCGCAGGAAACCCTGGTTAAAATGAGCCGGATCCTGCGAGCCAGTTCCGCCTTTCTACCCAGGAATGTCCACCGAAACCAATATCGACGGGGGTCCTCATATTCCTTCGCATGGGTCTCATGAACTTGGGATGGCTCCTATGCTCAAATCTGACGACATTTACGACCGGCTACCTTCCCACCGCAAAGTGATTATAACCTGTGTTCTGACCTTTTGCGGTTTGCTCGCACCCATAGGATCCACAACCGTGCTGGGGGCCCTTCCCGAAGTCGCAAGCACGTTCAACACCACTGGATCAATCATCAATTCGACGAATGCAATATATCTTGTATTCATGGGAGTTTCCCCGTGTTTCTGGGCGCCAATAAGCCAGGTGCGCCATGTTTTTTTCAGCCGTGTTCGCTGCTGAATATTTTGAAGGTGTATGGGAGACGATGGGTAGTATCGTTTCCAGCAATGGGGCAAGGACCAACGTTGAATCCCATGGGTTTCCAGATTTTAATTTCCAGTGCCCTCCTATTTTTTGCATTCTCTCTCGGAACGGCTCTCAGTCCAAATCTCCCCCGCGTTCTTCGTGTTTAGAGCTTTAAACCGCGCTGCAAGGAACCTCACTTTTGATTGTCGGTTCGAGCTGTATTGGTGATATATATCGACCCGTAAATCTTACCCTGCCCAGACCTGTTTCCTTTCTTAATATTTGCAGACCGAGAGAGCCACAGCTCTAAGCTGGTTCCTTACCGGCACGCTGATTGGTCCAGCGCTAGCGTATGTACTTAGGTGATTACTTTCACCCAACCTGTTCACCAGTTCATTCTTATAGGCCATTCATCGCCGGCGTTATCGTCACGTACCGGAGTTGGCAGGCAATTTTTTATTTGCAAGCTGCGTGGGGAGGGCTGGCCACAGTGTTGGCCTTCTTGTTTCTCCCCGAAACTATCCACCAGAAGCGCTCCCATGAGCTCTTTGGCCTCAGCGTCTGGAAGAAAGCAAGAAGACTTTGGGAAATGACGAACCCCTTCCGAGTGCTGAAACTGTATCGGTATCCCAATCTTGTGGGTACCCATTCCTTTGTAAATAGGTTCGACTGAAAATCCTTCAGATCTTGACAGTGGGTTGAATTATATTCACCATCCGAGTGCCATAACCTCGCGATTTTACTAGGCCGCCGCAAGTTCCGCGCTCGTATGGAATATGTACCCCTTCCTAACGCTCATTCGGTACATCATGAATCCTCGTTTCCACCTCACGACGCCCATGCAATCGGGGCTGTTCTATCTTGCTCCCGGCCTTGGATATATCACAGGTAACCAGAAATTCACATTTATTGCAGAAGAGGAATGAAACTGACCGCAATCAGGCAGCTTTATGGGTGGGTGGTGGGCTGACCACACTGTCAAGAAATGGATCAAAATCCGCGGAGTTCGAGTCCCCGAGGATCGACTTCGCAGCTGCATTCCGTTTATAGGAGTAGCCATTCCTGGCAGTCTGCTGATATACGGCTGGAGCATAGAGAAGGAAGTTGGAGGCATCCCCTTGCCGATAATCGTGATGTAAGTAGGGCGGCGATCATCCTTCTTCGTTGGAGACGATCCATACTGATTTCTTATTTCAGGTTCCTGCAAGGCTGCGCCCAACAATTTTGCTTTCCATGCTTGAATACATATTGCCTTGGTGAATTGTCTCGTACTATGGGACATTCCGCTCTTCATACCACCTTGTAGATGTCATGCAAAGCCGTTCAGCAGAAGTTGTGGGTGCGTACCTGGTCGTGCCACATGCTCAACAAATACTAATGCACAGCCAGCCGCTAATTTCTTGGTTCGATATCTTTTCGCTGCGGCAGGGTCGGCAGTTGCACTCCCGGCGGTAGACAAGATCGGAATTGGTTGGTTTTCAACCATAACTGCGGCGTTCCTCCTCCTGACCGCAGCCGGATTGCATTGCACGGTGCTATGGGGAGAATCGTGGCGCGACAAAGTCGATGGAAGGAACCAGAACGAGACCGAGAAGGCCTCCACTGTACCGAGCGTGGAGTCAGTAACTCAGGACGAGAAAGAGCATGCGTAAGCCACGTACAGTTTTAGCGTAATCCGTACCAGAACAAGATACGAATGTAGCAAGCAGTTTTTGACGTTGTGCCTGCGAGAAAAAGAACAAGCCAAAAAAACAGAAGGCGTGCATTTCTACGTGTGGATGTCATTTGCGTGCGTCCTCGGTGGTGCCGCAGCGGCCAATGCGTCGGGTAAAGCAGAAGCCGTGAAATTCGAAGTACCAGTCCACGGAGGAGTAAAAATCAACCAAGTGAGCGGTGCTCCCCATCTATCTCCCGTCCCTTCCCAGCATCTTCTTCTGGCCAAAGAAGCCGTAGCGCGCGGGCTAACCCAGAGTTCGATCGATCGATGTCAAACGCCCACGGGGTCTCAATCGCTGGATCTTTCCTGGGGAGGACGGGGCGAAGTTTGGTCGGTCTGTGCGCCATTATTCTAAGGCATGCATGGCCAACTCACCTCATGTCCTTGATTTTGACCAGATTGCCCTCCACGGGCATAACGGTCCGGCCCTCTGAACGCCGGTCGGCAATGGGGTCCAGGAGACGCAGGACGCGGAGAAGGAGGACACGCTGGCCGAGCTGCACATCGAGGGAGGAGGGCTCAAAGCGGAGGATAGCGCGGCCTAGGAGAATCGTGTCAGCATCCGTCAAGCCACAACGAATTGGACAGCACAAGAGGCGAGAATCAAACACAGCATATGCGTTACGCACCCTTGAACGGGAAAGCTCTCTTCCCAGCGGGCCCTGCGTTCGAGAAACCGGATCTCAGGTAAGCGGTTTCGCATCTCCCCGCAACGCCCCACGATAATGAGTGCGACGGTCGCCTCCCAATTCACAGGAAATGGTTGGTTGATGTCGAATAACGTGATTTCGGGGAAAAGGTGCTCCTGGCGAAACGTCTTGCGACATTGGTGGATGTTTGACTCCGTAGTAAGATCTTCAGCCAACAACTGGGTGAGTATGTGCTTGTATCTCGCCCTGGTGGCGACCTGCGCCTGCATAATCTGCCACGGGATGCCTGAAGGCCACATGAGATCACAGCCGTCCTCGAAGGATTTAGGGTCCGCGCTGCCGGTTATTCGGAAACGCAGCGCACCCGCAAGCGAAGATATTTCCTCCTCGCTCTTCCAGTACAGAAAGCCGCGGGTTCCCGATGGAAACGGCATGTAGCCGTTGCGGTAGTGATATTGAATGACATCTCCGACCCCTTTGCCTGACGCGAAGAATCGTATATTGGTGCGGGTTTTATGAGAGAAGTCTACGAAGTCGGTATCCTGAATGAGATTGGAATTGAGGGTGGAAAGTTTCTGGTGCCGTCTTCTACTTGCGAGCCGTTATTCGAGGTAAAATAGAGGTACTTAAAATACGAAAACCCACGTCTTAGGTGCGACTGTGCTGGACAGCCGTGCCAATGTGACGAGGCGGAGGAATTCCAGGTTCTTTAAATGTACCGCCCACAGACTCATAGGTGCTGGGGTTGAACGTTGAACGCAAGTGGAGCGTGGCGCCGGTGGTCGCAGGAGCAGAGCCTCACGTGATGTATATCAACACACTGATCCGATGATTTCGGAAGACCTCCTTGCTAAGTTCAGCATACAAGACCAGCCGCCGCTTCGCTCCGGCAATAATGGCAAAAAAATAATCTATTGTCGATATACTATACAGTTAGAAACAAAAAAAGACAATGTGGGAAAACGACACGGGGAATCAAAGAATTCAATTCATAGCAGTTTTTAGAGATATAACAGCGAGGACGGCAGAAGAGGAGCAGTTACCCACTGCTGGCCAATCAAGAATAAGCAGAGCTGGTCGCTCAAGAGAAGCCAGCGGAAGCAATAGCGAGAGCAGGTAATCAAGGACAACTTAAAAGCTAAACATTTCGATTTTGCATTTGATTCATCTGGAGTTGCACCAGCCAGAAACAGCGGAAGGATTCAAGATAATGGAAGGTGTGAATTGTGTTCATAAATCGTTGCCAGCCAGAGTGAACAACGGAAACACGAGAAAACCGCAAAACTTGACTGAGACGAAAGCCGGCAAAATAGGGTTGCTGGGCGGAGGGATTGGAAGCGCATGGCATGAGATGAAGAGGTTGAGAACTAAGATGAAAAGCAATCATGGGCGAGGAAGCAACAGACACAACACAGCTAGCCCGAGGCGCAGCATTGAGAGCATTGATACAGTAGCAGTTGCAGACATAAAAATTTGAGGATGATCGAGTGGATGCCCAGGCTTGAAGTAGTAGTTTTGAGTCGAACCCAAGTACAGGACTATCCCCCGCAGCAGCAGATCCAGAGATCAGACCAAAAGCGAAAATAAATTCGAGGAGCAAAGTGGATGAAGGGGTTCCATTCGCACCGTTTTTATATGCGAAGATTGCGCCGGGGGGTATACGTGGCCGCCCGGCCTGATGAATATAATCATGCTGCGCTGTCAAAAGCAATGGCTGCGATTGACTGCGACCTGTCGAGAAAAAAGCTGCGCGTGGGTCAGCTGTTTGACGGCAAATGAAAAGGCAGTGTTGAAAATCGGAAAGACGACGACAAAAGAGGTTAATTGAAGAGCACGGGCAGAGGAAGGACAAAAGGAGAAAGGTTACATGGGGATACAGCACAGCCAAACGAGCAAATTAATTGGTGGACAAAAGTTGATTCAGACCCAAGTATAAGTCGGATTTGAGAAAGAGGCTGCGCCGGGGAGCTTGAGAGTTGCGCAGCGGCTTCAAGGCACAATGAAGACGAAAGAGGTGTGTACAGACGGACGGAGCTACAGTGCACAAATGCGGGAAATTTCGAAAGTGGAACGGCGCAGTGCGTAGTGGGTCATGGAATGTGTCTGGATGTGTATACCGTGGATATTGCTGCCGACAAACGGGGATAATTGTGCCAGAAGAGGAGAGAAAGTAAAAACCAGCTGGGTTATATGGGGATGTTGCACAGGTTTCGTAGGATATCGTTAAAGAACGGTTAATGTACTTACCTCGCGGGCAACGTCAGCGTCCTCGTCAGCGGCAACTCGATGAACTTTGACTACCAGCATCACCAAAGTCGAGCTCGGGCAGCCTTCACTCCTCGCGTCCGCCGCCGGGGGCGCAGAAAGCTCATGTGGAGGAGCGACGTCCCGCACGCGCTGGAGTCGCTCCTGCAGAACATCACCCTCTTGATTCTCACCGTGACAGGCTCCCTCGACCCCTCCAGACATGTGTCTACATCAGCACGCTCCCGCACAAATTTTCCTTCAACGCATGCCGGCTCTGGCTCATCTACGGGCTGGGTCCCGGCTCATCGGAATCGCCGCGCTGTTTCAGAATGTGGAGTAACGCGACGAGGAATGTGGTGTTAAATGGGGTGGGAGATTGGGATGACGTGAGGTTGAGGTATGGGCGGATGCTAGGTGAGGGTGGGCGCTACGCTTTGCAACAGCGGAGAGTTTGTACGAGGATAAAGACATACAGAAGGGATTTACCAGCAGGGCGATTAACCGTTCTTTAACGATTTGCTCGCTCGGTGGTGCAATTGCTCCTTATATCCATCCTCCTTTTGGATTTCCTCTGCTCTGCCTCTTGCATTAACCCCTTCTAGCCTTAACTTTCCGTGCTTCTTCACCACCGCCTTTTCATTTGCGGCAGAACAGCTTACTGGTGCGCAGTCTCTTTCTGACAGTACACAGTTGCTGCCGCCTATGGCGCAGTTCAATTCGATTTTTATCATGCCGGTGGGCCACGTCGTCTTGTCGATTGTGGATATAAAGAGGGTGCTTTGCTTTCGTTCGTCTGGCAATTTTCTGTCCGTTGTTCATGCCCTCAAATTAGTGGCCTCAATTCACTCAACTGTAACATTCTTTTCTGGGAGTCACGGCCTGATCTCGGAACGCCTCTGTTTGCTCTTGCGAAGCTATTGGGTCTCGTCTTGGTGTCTACGCTGGTGCCGCGCAATCTCCATCCTCTCCTGAATCGAGGATTTTGTGGTCAGGTTGCAGCAAATTGTCATGCAACTGTGTTGAACTCAATGCGCCACACTATTGGCCCCAGCCCAGATACTACGCCCTGCTAAATTGCTGCTACATCTCTTCCGCTGAGTTGCGATCAATCAGGGTTTCCACACCGAGATTGTAGGGAGGATCGATTTGCATTGACCGTCGAATGTTTTCCGCTGCTTCCCCGCTCGTGTGGACTATTATTCGCAGTTTTTTATACCTTACGGTACCTTCAAACTCATGGAGGAGTTTTTGCTCACCAATTCCTTCTGCCATTAAGATTTGATGGCATTGGTTCAGTCTGTATCTCTCTTTCATACAAAATCTACATTGTGACTTATCATAATATTCATGGTTTCTTTTGCCTTCGCCTCTCGAATACCGGAGCGAAGCGGAGGTCCGTCTTTCTTCCTTCGCTACTCCCATCATCTCCCTTCTGTATTCCTGGCTATTGTACTTTTCCGCTCGCTGTGCCAAAACTGCCACCTATTGTCGTCAGCAATCCGTCCAGCGCCTCACGATTGTCTGCTCAAGGCCATCTAAAAACGCCGGCCCGTCGCGTCTGATCTTGCTGCGCTCTCCCAGCTTCACGATTATCCTGCCATCGCACAGTTGACTTCAGCCATTAGTCCAGTTTGCAGTGGCTCCTGCATGAATCAAGTACAGCCAGGCGTGGCGAGCATGACGTCGGACTACGAGATCTTCACATCCGAGTCAACTCTGAACTTGGAAGGCTTCTCAACGCTTGATTCAATTCTCGAGGCGCTGCAGGACCTACTCTATATGCGAGAAGTCTCGGAATTCGGAACAAATCATCACTCATCAAGATCTCAAGCTTAGGCTGAACCGGTCGCTCTGTCCCAAATTTCCAAAATATTCAAGATGCTTCGGCCTCTGCGGCGGGCCCGGGATTCGTTCTGGAGCCTGATTTCTCGGTGGTTCCACATATCAAGTGTCTTTTTAACATCCTCTTCGATGTCTTGCAACTGACTGATACCTCAAGTCTCTGGCCATCGCCCTCCTCAATCTTCACAATATACAACCGTACACTGATAGGAATCGCGTGGACTTGAACATTAATGGGAGCATGGCGGGGGTCCCTCGTTTTGCAGCTGAACCCAAACACGTTCTCGAGCAGCAAATCTCTTTGGCAATGTATGGGGTCGAGGCTCCGATTACTCGACTACAAACCGCGACTGGTGTCAAAGATAAGGTTGCGCAACACTGTATTGATATTTTACTGCAGAAATCTCGAGAGATGAAGGCAAACAATCCAGGTCGTAGTGCAGAGTCAATCAAAGAAGAACTCGAGGCCTGGCTATCTGACCAGCCGGGCGATAAGGTCAATCCCTTGCTCGATATTGCAGGTATTTTTTCCCTGCAGATGCTAACTATATGAATTAAATGTGAATTTCAGGACTTGATCCCCATCGTGATACCCCCGTCGAAATCCTGCATACAATTCTGCTGGGGATTATTAAATATGTTTGGTACACACTCCATTCTGGGTGGTCGGAGGCCCAGCGCGATTTATTTGTTATCCGGCTCCAATCGACTGATATTAGCGGCCTGACAATCCCTCCGATTCGTGCCGCGTACATGATGCAATATCGCAACGGCCTTATTGGAAAACATTTCAAGACGCTAATGCAAATAGCCTTAACCTTGCAGAGAAGTGGGTCCTGTCTGTTCTATTATAGATAGGCTAGATCGAAAAGACATACCAATAAGGCTCAGAGATTTTGCATTCAAGCCCTGGCTCGAGCACAAGCCTGATAAGCTCAAGTTCGCCTGCCGTTGTGCTCTGGTCGCGCATTGTTCAAAATCTGCAACAGAAGAAAATGAATAAGAACTATCTAGGGAAAATGAACAAGTATGCACAAGGGAATTCAAATCTTCGGATGTTGTTCTCGGAGACGAGGCCCATTGGGCTTAAAACGACTTGCGCCCAAAAGGTTGAGATCAGAGGAGGATGGTCGAAGAATGATGAGCCACCTTCAATTGAAACAAACTTACATAAAAGAATGCAGAGACCAGAGAAGTAGGAGATAAACTTTGGAGTACAACATCTGTAGTCGCCATCAATCACGGTGACGAGGTTAGCATGAATGTTCTATAGGCAGTGGTGGAGGAAGGAAATGCGAATGGTGTCTTGAAAGGTAGCGATGAACACATTGTCTACAGTGAGGACATGTAGTGTAGCCGAGGACAAGCCCAAGCCCGCCCAAGCCCAAGCCATCCAAGCCCGTACAGCCAATTTCAAACTCCGCTAAGCGGGGCAAGCCGTTTTGCCAAGCCCGTCGGACAAGTCTGCTTGCTTCCGTGTCCATCAACTCCCAGAAGCATCGTTGGGGTTACGGTTACCCGTAATTCTTACGACCGTAACTGTATACGGTACAAGCGGTTTGCGGCCCAGGACCCTCTTCTGCTAGTAGTCGACATGCAGCCAAGATCTTTTGGACATTGCCTTGCAGTCTTTTAACTGAGTTAACCTGCGTTGAGCTGAGTTGAGTAAGCATTAAGGGAACCATCAGCAAATCCACGGAGAGTTGTAAGTTTATCTATGACAAGACCTTGCCGGAGCGAAGGGACGGCAATGCCGCAACGTGACCTGGGAGATGAAAAGAAGAAGAGATATGCATTCAAGCTGTAAATACAATGCTGTAGGGAAGTATAGGGACCCGGAACACCGGTGAGAATGGGAAATGGCCTGAGGAATGCTTGCGATCCACCCGTTTGAGGGAAAGAAACATCCACAGGTCAACACTGGCAGTCCATACATCGGGTGTTTTAATGCAAGTTTGGGGGAAATTTGTGGGCCGTGGAAAAATAGGCCAAGAATTGTGCGAATGGTCAAGCAAAATGGTCTGAATGAACAGAGGAGAATGTCTGTGAGTGGGCAATTGGTGAAACGTAGCCAGAATCCGAGTTTTCTGAGGAGTGAAGAAATCACAGGACAGGCCTGAAGCGGAAGACCGCAGAGCCAGGCCAGCACCTTCAGGTAGGAAGAACGAGGTGCGAAGACAGGTATTATCCGGCTTTGAACAAAACCACAGCACAGAAGTTCATATGGTCTTGAAGTGCAGCACGAGACGAGACCAGGGGAACAACGTTGACTAGCACTGGCCCATCCAGATTTTGTAGTGGATGATGATCTTGAGCAAACAATAATCGCCGGTTGACAAAGTCATGCATGAACTGTTGAGGCAGTAGCAAAATGAATAGATTGACAGCCAACAAAAGCAACCAGAACTGAAAGTCGGGAGATTGCGAGCAAGGGTTCAGGCCATTAATCCAAGAGAGAACGGAAAGAAGTAGTCGTGGGCAAGGCGGGGGACGCTGGAAGTTTATACATGCTCCGGTGATACGGCCGCGGTGAGAAAAGATGCGGTGTAGTGAGAATTTTACACAGATGCAACAGCGGCGCAGTGAGAAATTTGCTGTGTGAAGCTGCGCTGACGGTCCGAGGGAAACGTGGTCAGCTGAGCTATTGCTATTGAATACCGCAGGGACAGGCAGGGTACACAAATGGGGCATAAGCGCAGCACCCGCAGGACAGGATGAGAGGAAAAACCAATGGAGTTGGACCTACATGGGGCAATTGCACCGCCGAGAGACCATTTGCTTAAAGAACGGTTAATAATAGACGGTGATTGTGCGGACTAGTGGCAGGTATATCTACTATATATTATAATCCCCTGGACACAGAAGGTTCCAAACAGAAACTCTGACATCATACCTCGGGCAAGCTTGGATGCGGGACGAGCCGTACCCCCGGCTTGAAACCGGCATGCTCCAAACACAGCCACTTGCCAGTTGCTCAACCAAGCGGTTGTAGCTCATCTCAAGCTCATGCCTAACTATAAGTAGCGCCACAAGCTTACTCCCTTTGAGCTCTCTTACAAGTTTAGATCACTCCGAAAAAATGTCAAGCAACTCTCACACACATGACAGGACCTCAACTTGAACTCAGGCAACAATCCGGGTTACCAGCCTGAGTGTACTATGTAGACACTTTTGGTCACGACACGGACTCCGTGAAAGAGGGTTATCAAACGAGAACAGATGGAAGATGTTAATGAGATACGGAAGCAAGATTAGACCCAATACAACAAGATAATATGTCAGACAACACAAGCAGCTGACGAAGAGCTACCAACAAGGTGAAATGGTGACCAGTCGGACGAGACAAGGCCCGCCGAGACCAAACCCTCACAGAACAAAAGACCGCGGTCACGAATTGACATGAAGAGACACAGCTGTTAGGTTCATGGGACGAGAACTTCTGCAACGAAAGACAAGAGAGAGCCTACACGAGACCCGCCGGGGCAACGAAATAAGATGTTAATGATACGAGACACGACCTGGAAGTTTATGAGACAAGGCGAGACAAGATCAGATATCGCACCCGCAAGAGGTGCGACTGACAAGACACAACTTCCTGCAAGGTCGGCGACGAGATGAGGCCTGGGTGGGTCTAAAAAGGTTTGGGACTGTTTTTTTTTTCATAAAAACTCGTGCTAGCAATGACCCGTGAATTTTATTCACGGGTAACACCTAGTCTCGTATATTAAGCAGATATCTTATCTCGTATATTAAGCAGATGCCTCGTATCACGATGTACATGTTTGTTCTTCACACGCCACCGGGCGCTCGCGGATTCCCGAACTTCTCAGATTGGTATCAGATTCATTTTATATTCTTTATTCCGCCCTTCTGTCATCCTAGCCGCACCAGTAACGAGCTCTGTCTGAAATGCATGCCGAACTGCATGGTGTTTTGTTTTCATTGTGTTTTTTCCTGCCGGCTTTCTCATTCCCAGTTGAATACTTCGTATATTAGAGAGATCCCTCGAATCAGAGTGTACATGTTTGTACCGCCGAAATTACCCCAACCGTTACGGTTTCCGATCGTTCCGCTGGGTCCTCGGACGAGGAAAAACGCGAAAAAGAATCCCAAAAAGGAAAGATTGAAAGAAGATCGTAGAAACTCGCAAGTACTCAACAGATACATTATTCCGACACCTCCCAAGCACTCTTCTTCAGCTTATCCTTATCCCAAGTACATTTTTTCCCCTTGTTGACTCCCAGACACCCCGTGAATTTCCCACAGTGTTTGCATGGTACTGTACCGACAACTCGACAGTTGAGTATTCCATCTGATCCTGGACAGTTGGAGCTCTGACAACGTCAGGATGTGTGCACGGTCTCACGCTTTCGAACCCGCTTGCGCGGTGGTTCGTTGCGGATTGGATCAACCATTGGGGGCCTTAATTGATCAATATAAGCATGCTACGGGTGTCTCGAGACGTACAATGGCAACATTGCATCGTATCGCATTTCGGACCCAGGATTGGATCTGTTCGAAATATTAAGCACAGATTCAACGCTGGTGAAGAATTACCAACTAACCTGTTTTGGAAATCGGCTGCTACTTCTCTCCGCAAAAACTGACTAGGAATATAGTCCGGATGGCGGTAGGCGGGAATGCGCGAAGATGATGGCTGAGCAAACCCCGCCTCAGGAGGGACTGGTTCAAACATATCCGAGTGTCGTGATATTGCGAGGTCGGTGGTGATTAACTGAGGAATGGCATCATTGTCCGAGAGTTCCAGTAGGCCATGGGGAGGCTGAATGGCCTCTGCAGCTGAAGTGAGAAAACCCGGGAATGGGGAATGCAGGGTGGAAAAAATCTTGTGGGTCTGTTCAACAACTTTGAGTTGATCTGAAATCAGTTCCTGCGAGGCGCGGCTGTTGCTGTTTCGCATCCACAATTTAGCGTACGCAACGAGAACTTCTGCGGTAATGTAAAACCGAGTTTTCACATCCGCGGTCTTATTCCATTCTTTTGCAAAGCCTATGTAATTGACACTGTGTTTTCCATCCTGATTAGCCATCGTTGCGAATACTCGAATTCGGTTTAGTAAAAGGACAGCCACACTTAAGAGCATCTGGGGGTCTCGGACCATCTTCGGAGCCCTTCGGGCGTCCGGGTCGTCGGCCTGACATCGAGAACTGCTAAAGATGACACCGAGAATTGGGACGCGTCAAAAGCCGGAAAAAGCGTGATTTCGATGGAAGCAAGTGTCTAGCTCGTGTTTTAGAAGTGATCCAAGTGCCCAGGTAGGGAACTGAGTGTATAGGAGGGATGAGAGGCTAGCAAGAGGCAGAGAGCGCCAGCGAGGTTATGTGCCAGTGGCTGTGAAACATACTCATTGGTGCAATCAGTGGCTGTTGCCACATAACGAACATAACGACCCAGCTGATCGATCGGTGAACCACCGTTACCCCAGCTGACCCTCTCCATCCGGAATTAGCTTAGACGCCCCGGCGCTTGGCTGATTCATACTTACGCCCAGTGGAGGTTCCTAATTCTGCAAGACTCTGCGTTACCAAGCTATGCGTATTCTCTTAAGACGTCGAAAAGGGCCCGAAACCCCTTGAGATTTATGTTTAACAGCCGGCCAAGACCTACCGCTATCAAGCCTCGTGCCTCAACCTTCTACCTCTGGATTTCGCAAAACCTTGAGCACCGAGGTGATATTCAATCAAGATGAACCCGAAGCTCACTACCAAGGCTCAATTCATCAAGATTCTAAACTCGGTGTCGGCTCTGCGTTTCAACTTCAACTTCAACGCCATTAATAGCGTCGACCAAGCAACTACTCCACAAAGTTGAATATATGCAATCGGGCGTTGCCAGCCTGGAAGAATGACTCTTGCAATATGGTGAGTAACACAGTCCTTCCCCGTCTCAGTCTTGGTATCAGTCGCAAATGTTACTCACTGGTGTGGCTTTACGGTAAACCTGGGCTCGGTGCTGAGCCAATTGTGCAACCGGGAATCATAGACCCTTGCCGCTCATATTCTCGGGTACCGTCGACAGGCTTCGGGCATGGTTTGCGTAGGTAGGTGAGGAAGAGCGTGCGATAAGGCGCCTAACTTCATCGATAAGTGTGCGGAACTCAGCGCCATGCATACCGCCCGGACCTATCGACTGCCACGAGCTCCGCGAAGTGTTGTTCGAGTTCCTGTGCCGGCTAAGCGGTGAGAGGTTTTCTTCTTGATGGCCTCCATTCCGGGATGCCGCTGACTTAAGCCCTCGAAGTGTGGCCTCGACCATTGTGGACGTTCGTTCCATCGAATCTATGTCCCTCCTGCCAACAAGCTGAGTGCAAAGGACACATTTCTGCCACCTGGTGAGCACTGTTACTAGATCATCAAGTTCGATTAACTCTTACTCACCTGCGCCTGTCCAGCAGCCCGAACGAGCCTCCGAAGAACGTTAACATTGTGGATGAAATTTTGGGCTTTCTGCCATATGCGACATGTAACAGGGTGCGAAATCTTCAGTTTCTCTTCTACGGAATATTTACCTATTGTCTGCGGTTCAGCCACATCTCCTGTGTTGAGCACATCATGTCCATATGCGGTCTGTCTCCTCATCCAAGATCGGCTACTTACTCAGTTGACTATCGTTGTACTTCCCGATGTACTAGCTTTCGATGCTCAAATCCAAGGGAGCTGCTAGAATTATGGGATTTTCCTCGTAATCCATGCAGCCGTCTGGTACGAGACATGCTCTCACAGTTCGACTTTTCGACGCTATCCAATGTACAAAGAAGTGTGTTTTTCATTATTTTACTGGCCTCCAGCTATCTGCTAAACGTTCAGTAGCAAGCGCGCTGGATAGCCTACAACGGCGGGCGAAGAACAGGAGAATTTTCACATGGAGTTGATCCTGTAATTGTATTTTGTTACGTCTATGGCTGAAATAAACTGTACTTTTACAATGCAAGTGAGTCTTCACACTTGCGCCGGAGCGAAGCGAAGGCACGTCTTGTTCCCAATGTTAAGTGAGGTGTCGGCATCAGGAGCCGGAATGATAGATTAAAAGCGGAGTTTAAAAAGGCTTCAGACGGACACGCGTAATTTTATAACGAGGGTAACAGTGGGGAACCCTAATCCCAAGGCTTCAATAGCCCCCCTCATCGCCACAACACCTGGACAGTCACCTCGCGCATCGGCAGAAGTGGGGAGGAATGCTAATCCTATAAGCGGCAAAAGTCTAAAAGACCGGGCCGCATGGATGCGCACACATGACCACGGCGTGGCGACGCGTGAGTATCCATGAGAAAACATGAATGTTCGCACATGTACCATCCGTATTTTCTTAGTTCGGTTCTTAGGTAAGGTAAGGTAAAGTAAGCAAGCCGAGGTATGATACGGTAACATGAGTGATACTTCACTCGTGGTCACGCTGCGGCGGCGGCAATGAGAGCGTGTACCGAGTGGCGGAGAGAGCGGGTGACGGCGATGAAGACGTCAGTGGCGATGACGGCGACAACGGAGAGGAGGAGGACGTGTTTGTCGACGAGACGCTAGATCAGCACATACACACAATCATTGAGTTTACTCAAGTATCCGCGTCAGCGCCGGTAGGAGGACCAGAGAATGCTCCAAGCACTGGAGCGATATATTAGTGCAGTCGACACCAGGTGGGAAGACACCATAAGTGCGGCAATGTATTACCGCACACGCTGCTTCGTGGTACGATTGAGGGCCTAATAGTATTAAAAGTATTATTTATGGAATCCCATTTTCATCGCGCTACACTCTGTACTTGAAGGCCAAGGGTGAGGGTGAATATAGGCATCAATTTTGCAGATTTTTCGTGGCATCAGAGAGACCTGATCCAAAGACCAAAGTTTGACCTTGGCTCAGAGTGCAAATATACTCAACTGACCACTTGGAGGTTAAACTGTTATAGTGTCTATTTATAAGAGACCAGAGTGTAAGTCCCTTTTCCCAGGGGCCAGAGTGCAAACACCTCAGAGAGAGGAATGTGTAGTTTGGCTGGGTTGACGCCTTTTTGTATTTACAGCGCATAGAAGACAGGGAAGCAATAGACTACATTTACATGTTGTGATGTGCAGTGCTCTGGCAATTTTTCCGGGAGAGGACTTAGGCGGCGTACTTAGCTGCGACAATGTTGGCCTGGACCGAGTTTTCGGTCGCGTCGGACGGGAAGCCAGATGTCAAAACGCCCTCATAGAAGGTGCCCTGCGCGCTGTCGCTGTTGTCGCCGCCAATACCGAGGATGATGGCGCCCTCCTTGTGCATCGGGTTGTAGCCCGAGGGACGCGCGCCGCTGTAGAACGTCGATAGCGAGCCAGACGCAGCGTTTCCGCCCCTGATCGCCCAATTGTTTGGCTCGCCTTTCACGATGGCCGTGACGAAACGGAAGTTGATCGTCGGGTCGGCAGGGTTGTTCTTCGGGTTCTGTCCGGAGAACAGGCCGTTCTCGAGGTCAGCCATAATCCAGGGGCCGCGGCCGGAGCCTGTGCCCCAGAACGACTCGGTACCAAAGTAGACGGCCTCCATGTGTCCGGCTCCCGTGTCGCGGGCCGAGGTCTCTGCATTACCATAGTCGAAACAGCAGCCCCCGTTGAAATGCGTGCCATCGAAGACCGCATATATGCCCTCCGGAGCGTCACCCTTAAAGAAATTTGTCACCGTCAGTACACGGAGGTATATCATGGCAAGGAAGAAGACTGACCGTGGCGATGCCATTTGTAGCGTCGTTGCGGTAGCCAGTGCCGGGCGCGATGAAGACGCCGTACGCCTTCTGTCCGTTCAGCGTGACTGGCGCGGCAGTCGCGGAGGCCAGATTGTCGGGACCACCAGCAGCGCCGCCAGCGGGAGCCTGGGTGAGGTGATTGCCGCGGCCGGTCTGGTCGAAGATGGTGGTGATCACGCAGGTAGTGCCAGCGCAGAACGAGTCTTGCGCGGCCCGCGTTGGCGACACCCCCGGCGGATTTTGGCGCGATGTTGAGCGTGGTGCTGTCGGAGCTGCGTTTCACCTGGTAAAGGGACCCAGCGAAGGCGTTGAACAGCGCACGGGTGGTACTGTGTGCCGCGACGCAAGGTGTGCCGCCGGAGGCATAGATGTCGCAGGGCCCGGCGGTGACGAGCGCAGCAACAAGACATAAGACGAGGAGTGAGGAGAACTGAAACATTTTTGATCACTGTCTTTGGGCGTGCATATGGGCATTTTAAACAAAGGCTCAGCCTCGAGAAGCAGCCTCACGTGAAGGGCGATTCTGCTCATTGACGGCTTGCGGGGCTGTCTCGGAGGTTGAGAAGCACAACACCTGGACAGTTACCTCGCACATCGGCAGAAGTGGGGAGGAATGCGAATACTGTAAGTGGTATTCAACACGCGGGAGAAAAACTCTAAAAGACCGGGCCGCATAGTTGATTGACAGGGGAGTTTCAAAACATTAATTAACCGTTCTTCAAGATTTTGCTCATTCGGCTGTGCTGTAGCCCCATGTAGCCTTTCTCCTTTTGTTCTTCCTCTGCTCTTGCTCTTCGATTAACCCCTTCCGTCCACGACTCTCTCCGCTTTTCAACACTGCTTTTTTCATTTGCAATTAGACAGCTGACCAGCGCGCAGCTTTTTCTGGACAGGACGCAGCAGATCACTCGCTGCTGCCCACGGCAGCATGATTCTAATCATGCGGCCGAGACAAGCCCGAGAGGCCACGTATCCCCTCGGCAGTTTCTTCACATCCTCCCTTTGCTTTTCCTCTGCTCGTTCTCTGGGGCTAACCCCATCTGTACCGGACTTTCTCTGTGCTCTAATGCGGCCTTTTCATTTCCGATGCAACAGCTGACCCTTGCGAAGTTCTTTCTCGACAGGCCGCAGTGGATCGCTGTGGAGGGGTCGTATGGCCGGCGTGTGGAAATCCGACCACACGCTGGTTTCGGCTCTACCATCTTGCTATTTTTATTATTAGTTACATAATTGTTTGTACTGTAAATACGCGCCGGAGGCGCCAGCAAATCATTATCCTACGTCTTACGCTCATCTGTGCGAGCCAGTGCGGGCTAGCGCCCAAATACCGTGTCATCTACGTCTCTATCATCCGACTCTAAAACCACGCAGAACGCACTTCGGCGTTCTAATCATCTCCGTACCTCGTTTTCACGCTCCCACACGCATACGACCCATTTCACAGCCTACCGATACCCTCGTCTTTCACGGATTTATCAACCTAACCATACATCGATTTCATTGGACATATATCCATTCCTCTACTCTAAAACCGACCGACCACCGACCCACTATCAGAATCCACCTCCCGGGCAACTAGCTCTTCTTCAGTGGTGACCACCGCAGGGGGAGGAGGTTATTCTGGGGTGTTCCGTGTGGTCTGTCGCCCATTCTATCGCCTTTTAATCCCCTATTTTCCCTTCATCATGTCGACTTCGCCTTCATTCACCCCATTTAATTATGTCCCTATGCCGCGGCCTCAATCAGCTGACGCTCCTCGCTTTGACGGCACGAATCTTACGGACTTCCTCGACATTCTCTCACGCCACGGCGAACGTACGGGGCTCACGCTCGACGAGCTCACCCCTCTCATCATCGCATACTGCACCCCGGACGTTCGGCGAGTCATCCGCTTCAGCCCGGAACTTCGCCACAATGCAAGAAGTTGGCAGGATGCCGTCTCCGAGCTGCGGTCGCTCTACGGCTCGGGCGATAACCTCGTGACGTACACCATCGCCGACTTGTGCGAATTTTGCCGCGACATCTGTACGGGATCACCCTTTCGTTCCCTGTCGGATGCGCAGGCGTATGCACGTCGTTTCATCGAGATTTCGGGGTACCTTCGCGAGTTCGGGTTCATCACCGAAGGCGAAGTCCAGGTGTATTTCGTTGTTGGTTTACCGGTCGCGACTCGGAAGGACGTGGAAGCGCGTCTCCCGGATGCGAATCGGGGAACAGACTCTCCTCCAAAGATTCGACAGGTTATGAATATTTTACGCGACCTCCTACGTCGGGACTCGTTCGAAATGTTCGTAGCCAATCACCTTCTTCCCACACGATCCACTCCGCCGACTTCATCTTCTGACGCACCCATTCCCGCCGCCTCACAGTCGCGAGCCGAATCGACACCCAAACCACGATCTCGTCGCTGTTTCGTGTGCGGTGGAACGGGTACCCATCGACTCAGTCCCAAGTTCTGTCCACGGACATGGGAACTGCATCGAGCGGGACTCGCTAGATTCGACCCAGATGGACGCCTTGTTTCGCACGATGGATCTGCCCTCCCAATGACGCGCAATTCGGGTGGTGTTGCAGCTCACCTCTTCGCCCTTTCGGATCGTCGCCGCCATCGCAGTTCACGCGATATTCCCCAGCCCTCATCGCCGCCCATGGTCCCGCTCGTTGACGTTCCATCGCGCGACCTACCTTCGAATCCAAATCCCCCGCAGTCCCCAATCGTATTTCGCCGACCTCCATCGCCCGGTTTACCCCCAATTCCATTCGCATCCATTCCATTCGACGATTCACATTCACCATCACGTTCCGATTTAAATCCCCCGCATCGTCCGTGTTCGCTTCGCTTGCGCAAAGCCCCTATCATCGCATCCGTTCGCATGTGTCCATCATCCCCTGACGAAATTCCTGAGCCTCATCCTCCGCCGTCGTCGCAGGCAGAACAATCTTTCACCGGTCTTCATCCGCCTCCATACCCCAAATCGAACCCCCCGCATTCGCTTTCTTCCAATTCTTTTCCGACTCCTTCTTCCGTTCATCCATCGCATGACGATTCGGCGCCGGGACTTTCGTACTTCGGCCTGGATCCCAACCAGCTCGTCTCATTATCGTTCTCCGACCTTCTCAGGATCTCGCCCCCCATGCGCGCAAAGTAGCAGCATTTATTCGCGAGCTGGATTCCATATCGGTTTCGAAACCTGTTCACGATCCGAGTCCTTTACCGTTGCACCATCGCACGTACCCCACTCTTTCAAATCTGCCAGAAAATTATTCGCTGCTTCCATTTCACTATCTTTCCTCATCCTCGTTTTTATCACATGCGCTCTTTCCAGCTACATTTCATCTTCATCCAAGCATCTAGGATATTCTGGCTACATCGCTGATATGACTTCTTTTCTTTTATCTCATGTTACGCACTTGCTCATGGACTGCATTCTATTTTAGACCTCCTACTTACTTTCGGCCATACTCCTCATAGTTCCTGGATGTCGGGGTCGACATCAAAATCCCCCGCACTGTGGAGGGGTCGTATGGCCGGCGTGTGGAAATCCGACCACACGCTGGTTTCGGCTCTACCATCTTGCTATTTTTATTATTAGTTACATAATTGTTTGTACTGTAAATACGCGCCGGAGGCGCCAGCAAATCATTATCCTACGTCTTACGCTCATCTGTGCGAGCCAGTGCGGGCTAGCGCCCAAATACCGTGTCATCTACGTCTCTATCATCCGACTCTAAAACCACGCAGAACGCACTTCGGCGTTCTAATCATCTCCGTACCTCGTTTTCACGCTCCCACACGCATACGACCCATTTCACAGCCCTACCGATACCCTCGTCTTTCACGGATTTATCAACCTAACCATACATCGATTTCATTGGACATATATCCATTCCTCTACTCTAAAACCGACCGACCACCGACCCACTATCAGAATCCACCTCCCGGGCAACTAGCTCTTCTTCATCGCAGTTGCTGCAGCCTCCGGCATAGCGTGATTTAGACATCTTGCCGTGAGACCACGTAGTCCTTCCGGCAAGATACCTGGCATATAAACTCTGTCCTGCTCTCATTTTGGACGCCATTTTTTCGCTCCCTCTGCCCATCCCCAAGATCAATCCTGTATCCGATCGGATTTCTCAACTGCTCTGTCTACCGCTAAGGACTAAGATTCAAGCTGTCTGCTGTGCAATTCTTGGTTACCTCCATCCCGGCACGGGTCTATTCAATGCCATTTCGTCGGACCATCCGATGCCTCTTTCCTGTTGCTACTGTTCCTTGCAGTTCTGGAGTTGTTTTTTTTTTTTTTGTGGAGTTGTCTGATAAGATCATCGCCTCTTTTGCTGTTGGGGACCTCTCGTTATTATACGCTCTCCCCCTCCTAGCCTGAGGGTATCAATATTTTTGTCTTTTTTTGACTCTGTTCACGCATCTATGCGTGTTGCCTCCGGGCCAATCACCACTGAAAACTCTTGATGCAACGGTCCGACATTGTGATTGTACAGAGTCTTCTGCACTCTTGCACATCCCTGAAGTACATTTCTTACAAGGCAAATGAATAAAGCTCCTGCTTCATCTCGAAACAATCCTGTAGTGGCGCTGACTTCCCGGTGGAAATTAACAGCGGCATGAGATTAAAGTTCGCCTCCTATCCCGTCTCCTTTTTAAGCACCTGTACGGGAGAATTTTCACCTTAATCCGGCCTGCAACAAGAATTTCATCTATATTTATCTTACACTCTTGCATTCTGGAGCGAAGCGGAGGATCATCTTGTACTTAGTGCAGAGATCCTACGGAATACCCCAGACGTTAGATGGTTCCACAAGTAACTTGTGAAAACTAACTTGCCCTGCCACAAGTAACTTGTAAGTAACTGTAAGTTACTTGTGGCAGAGCAAGTTAGTTTTTCCCAGGTAAGTTCCGCACAAGTTAGCACAAGTAACTTGCAAGGTGATGGCAAGTTAGATCAAAGTAAGTTTGGTTGTGTTTGGCCCAACTAACTGGTAGTTAACTTGGGGCGATTAAAGGGGCATTTAGTGTGTGTGTGCCAGGGAAATAAGCTTTAAATTCTTCAATTCATATAGTGACACATTTATATGAGGTCTTGGGCCAGTATCCAGCCTCACCACTGATGAAACCTAGGAACACCACGAAGAACACCCACCCCGTCCACATGTTTGTATTAAGACCATTATATAAGTTGGCAGTAAGAACAGCAGCGATAAACATTGTCTGGTGAAAAGTAAGTCCAGCCATTTCACCCGGGCCGAGCTAAAAGATCTCACTCTGGATGATCCCTTTGCAGAAGCAAAAAAAAAAAAGACAATGTGGTGAGGCATCTTACGACCTCGGAGACTGTATTATGGTGTGCACAAACCCGAGTCGAGGGGAGTACATGCCCACATGCTGGGCAAACATCAAGACTTTCGTAAGGAAAGCCGCTGCTGCGCGCATCCCTCCCAGCTTTTGCCTTGCTACAGCTTACAGTCAGCACGGTAAACACTACAACTGGGAGCCCAGGTCCACCAGGGAAGACTTTCCACCCATCGCTGTACTCCCCAGCAAGCCCGCAACACGTCCATCTAGCCCACTCTCTGATCTCTCGCTCTCCGGGATGGATGGTATGGCGGGAGCCGCTCCGGTTCAACTTGTTCAAGTTGAAAATACAAGTGGTAAAAAGAGGAAGTAGTGCCAGAGTCCAGCCAGAGATGATGATGGCAACCACCAAAAGTCTCCAGGGGTGCGATGCAGTACGAGGCGTGGAGAGAACGGTGATAGTCATTAGTCAATGCCATTGTATCTTCGTTTAGTGCCTTTCATGCAACACCATCAGTCTGCCAGTCTTCGGGTTATCTGCGAAATGCTAAGCCACACTCAAATTAATTGTGGGTGTTCAATAGCATGAGAGGAATGTCAGATAGTTATGTGGGAAGCTTACGAGTCCATCCTGTTGCTGTATTGTCCCTAACGTCGGGCGAACGGGGCAGCTTGATGCCATCTGATGGCCCGTTACTTTCTTTGATCTAACTTGGCCCGCAAGTTAGCGGAAGTTAACTTCAAGTTACTTCAAGTTACTTCAAGTTAGCTTCAAGTTACTTCAAGTTACTTCAAGTTAGCTTCAAGTTACTTTAAGTTGCAGCAAGTTACTTCAGTTAGCAAGTTAACTGCAGAAGGCTGCTAACTCAACACCGAGTGCCAGTTACTTAGTTTCAAGTTTCTTCTGGGTTACTCCCGGAATAAAGGCCTCGCCGGCTTTGAGGATCGGAATTGTGCCGCCACTGGAGCTCACAGGTCTTCAATCTGCTGAAGGGGATGGGTAAAGATTCGAGCGGACCAAGGTGGTGTATTGGGTTAAATTTGATAAGAAGCCGCATGCGGGCTTAGCCTCTAGATGGATTGAGTCAATTGTCACTGTAAATAATACCCGGCTGTTTCATCATCCCAGGCTTTTTCTTTGAGTGACTAATCACAACATCCTCTCCAGATTTATACTAGGATCAGTTCGTATTGGATGTAAGGAGTCCAATCGGCTTGGTTGAACCACTGTATCACCGTCCATCTCTGAGCCTCCTTTCTCTGGCCCAATCTCATCCTCTGATTCCTCATAGTCTGTACGTGATTTGCAATCAAAGTGGACCAGTATTCCTCTTCTGCAGCAAGGGTTGGGAGCTGGACTGAGCAAAGGCCTGAATGTTCACGTTGCCCTGCCGCGGCGTTGTAGAACTTGAGAGACAGCGAGACTGATATTGAGATGATTCAATCGTATTCTTAGTAGATTAGGTTCACAACGCACCTTGGAGCAAGGAAATCTAGCTTGAACATATGGATTGAACATGATTCCTGCCTCGCACTTGAGTGGTTGGTAAAGTCTCGGGCACCAAGGAACTTTCGAGAACACCTAGTGAGAGCCCATTAGATGAGAATTGATAGGAATGAGGGGTTGCAACTTGAAGAGAGCCGAGCCGAATCAGTAGATCAAAACAAGGCACTGTGATTAGAGAGGCGGACCCATATCAGAAGAAGGCGGCTTCAAAAGGCAATGAAACGCACCTGGTTCCGAAGAGTTTAGTCAAGAAACACTGCCAGAAGAGGGAATTGTACTTGGGTGACCCGCACCCGTTAATTTGGAGCCCGTGGGAAAACTTAAGTTAACTTGCGGCACGCGTGCCGAAAGGGGCAAGTTCCGCACAAGTTAGTTCCCATAAGTTACTTTTTACGGACTCCAGACGTTACTGTGGGTATGTTTTGAAACTCCGCTGTCAATCACCCCGATGGATTCCCACAGCGAACGTCTGGGTTACCGAGACGGAGATGCCCCATATCTATCATTCATGCTCACGCCGAAGCAAAAAATTCATACTAATTTTGAGGAATGCGCATGCACCTGAGCGCGGGGAGTGGAGTCTGGTGGAGTCCATCGGTGAAAACCCGGGGACTTTGTTGGATTTCTATTCCTATATTACGCAGCACGGTCCGAATCCCTAACGTCGGCTTCTGAGGGTTGTAATTGGCAGTGCACAAAGCAAGCACTAAAAACCCGCACCCTTCTCCACCTCATGAGCTGATCCTACTTCTCGAACCAGGCACGCGCCGCTTCATTTGGCGCCGTTTTATAATTCTCGGAGCCTTTGTAAGGTCTGGCCTGTATGCTACTCGAAGCTAAGTTGGGAATCCCACTGACATCCCAACTTAGTGGCGAGTGTAAAAATCACTCAAAGGAGCTGATATAAGGAACGCCACCAAGGTGAAAGAAAGGTACAATTCATTAGGCGAATATTGAAGCAGAGTCATCGTTGGATTTGGAGTCGGGCGATGGTATGCCAATGCTCAATTTTTTTCACTCCATGAAGGATATAAGGCATGCACCGAGGCCCGATAGGAAGGCCTAGCAGCGCTGGTGCGACACCTTAGTAGTCGGATTGCGGGTCCACGGAATGGTCGCTGTCTTGCTTGAAACAGAAAGTGGTAGTTCCCTGAGGGATACGACGGAGTCAGAAATCAGTGCACCAATCACCGGGTGGGATTTGGAATCCGACCTGATTCTGTCGAACATTCATACACTTGGGAGTGCGGAATTATTGAGGAGGCAACCAAAGAGAGTTTTGCGGTTGTGAATTCCTCACTCGAGTCCGGGTGTCTGTGGGAGTATTCATCAGCAATCTTATTGAGTGGGGTGTTGTGTGTCTTTAAGGATATTCGTCGTCTACTCTTATGCAGGACAGCATCTGGAAGCAAAACACACGCAGGAGACAGGGTCAATATAGGATGTAACGGAAGTGGAAGCCAGCCTTCCACCTGCAGTGAATTATCAATGAATCCAAGGCCGGGTGACTGCAATCCGCCACAGAGACTGCTAGCAGAACAGGATCTCAGACGAAGGGACAGGCAAGCACACCAGAAGGGCCAAGGTAAGTTTGGCCACGATTCTCGATTTAGCTTGGCATAAAGACACCGAAGGGAAATACGGAAACTGAGTTCCCCCTACCGATCCGTATTTAGCGCCGGATCAAGCGTTGGGGTTGCTGAGTTTCCTAGGTCATAATATCGGGGTATCCTGTAAGCCCAGGATAGTGATGCTTCGAAATACAGCCGACTTGAGCTCTGTATTTGTGATAAGAAGTCAGCGAGAGATCAGATAGGATTAGAATCACAGTTTGCTTTGAGGATTGTCCGGCTGAACTTATTTTGACATTGCTGGCCATGAGTGATGTGAGTAAGTTGAACCTGGTTTGAGACGTCCGCAAAATAAAGTCAGCGATATGTTGAGCTTTGAATCGAAGTAATGCGTTCCTGCTAGTTTCAGTGCAGGTCAAGAGTGCACTGAGACGCTGGAAATTACTGAGCTGAGTGGAAGTAACTCGTGAGAGGGAGAGAACGAAGGAACCCTTCTAAGGATAACGAAATGAGAAAGGGCTGGTATGAGGTTGGAAAATCGAGTATGAAACAATAGTCAAAGAAGGGCAAACTTGATATATGCGCTGATCAGGAAGCTCTTTCAAATCACCTTTAGTAGAGCGGGGTACCGTAGGCGAGAGCTGTTCGATTCAAATCAAAAACCGCGGTTCGGCTGTGATGTATGTGATCTACCAGCCGATATCCACGCCCACCTCTTTGACCCACTACCACATCCCCGCTCGTCCCCGCTGCCGTCGCTATCGTCCCCGCCCTCGCCGCCTCCATTGCCGTTGCTCCCGCTCATCGTGCCGCCTCCCGTCCGATACTATACCTGGTCACTGCAATACCCACGCCCGCGTCTTGACCCACCACCATGACCCCAGCTCGTTCTGAAGTTGCCGCCGCCGCCATCGCTATCGTCGCCGCCGTTGCCTCCACCATCGCCGCTCTCCGCCTCTAATATATTTCGCCACTCACTGTGATACCCATGCCAACCTCGTAACCCACTACGCCGCCGGCTCGTCCTAAAGCCGCCGCCGCCGCTGTTATCGTTGCCGTCGTCGTCGCCTGTGTTCCGGCCCTTCGCGCCGCCTACTGTGTCCCGCTACTCTCAAGGAACACTTTTTTGCAGACATTCTCTCTGACCTCGCCATGATCTACTTCGACGCACAACCTCGTGGGACTCTGTGTTACGGCGTCCTTCGGTCTCAGTCTTTGGGACACCGACCTCGGGCACAGCCATGTCGACAAGTACACCTACTTACTCATCGGAGGAATACATCAAGGCCGGCGTGCTCCTCGCCACCGGCATTCTGAACAGCAGTACGCACAGAAGCGGACGTCGCCAAGGGCCACATTGGCGAGTACGTCGACAACAAGTCCGTGCCGCTGAAAAACCAGCGCCATAATGGGCCTTGGTCTCGCGTACACGGGTTCACACCGTGAGCACCTGCTGCAGCTACTCATTTCCGCACGTCTCCGACGACGGCGTGTCGATAGAGATTGTGAGTCTGGTGACACTCGTGCTCGAGTTCATCTTTGTAGGGAGCAAAAACAGCGAGATTACCGGAACAATCCTACAGACGCTCGTGGAGAAGGCAGAAAGGAGCGACCACTGGGCTCGATGAGAAGTGGGCATGGTACATGGCTTTGGGTCTCGGGCTTCTTTATCTGGTACGTCGTGTGGTGTGTTTACTAAATGTCGCTCACGCCTTTTTTATTTTTTGCGTAGGCCTGCAAGACGCGTTGGATACGACCATCAAAACACTCAAGGCTATTGAGCTCCCGATCTCGAAAACCACGCAATTGTCGTCGAAGCATGCGCGTTCGCTGGCACGGGCAATGTGCGGTACTAACAAGAATCGAAAACGAAACTCGGCATAGCTCGGCCGCATCAGACGGCTGTCCGGCGTTAACAGTCACGCCTCGCTTGCGTGTGCGGGACTGAAAGGCTGTGTCCCGACATGTACCCAAGAGGTGGCACCGATCCAGTTCTCAGACCCTGATGCGCCACCGACTTGACAGTACCCTGACAGCGCATCAAGGAAAGGATCATTGTCGGCACACATGGGATCATTCGGCAGTACTGTTCGGGTCGCAGTCGGGTTTGAGTCGGGTCCTTGTAATTTTGCGCAATATCTGCCTGCATTCCCAATGAGCAACGATAACAAGATTGGAATCAAAATACTGTGCCGGCTGGCCGCCAGGGTGGGTGGTGTGGATATTCACGGTGTTCGAATCATCTCAGCCATCATAAACAACATCTCGATGATGCGAACACTGGGATGATGTCGACGTGCTTGTAGATCCCTCGACCCCAGGATGCATGTCTTGCCATTCACCTTCCTGAAGGCTCTTGCGGAGCTGCCAGATGCTCCTCCCAGTTCCTACACCAACGTACTGTCTCGCACGCTGGGGCTCTCAAAACATTGGGAAGCTTGGCGTTCCAAAATGGCGTGTGATGCAAGGTAAATCACATCCGACAAAATTATTGTTTCCGCCATTGAACACTCATTTGACACAGGAATTCATTGGGAGAAACAAAAAAGTGGTATTTGGTTGAGGCGGCTTGTACGACTCAGTGTTGCTCAATGATGTACCATTCTATCCAAATACATTGTCGGATTCACTGTGAGAATAAGCTGATTCAGCCCGTTACCGGCTGGAGGGCGACGTGTCTTATAATACCTCTGCCGGTGTGGAGTACCGGCCGGAGAAACCGGGATGGCGCTTCTCCCCACGCAGGACCCGATGGCAGCCCTGAACTCGGTTTGAGTCCCAGACTCCCCTTCTCTGCATCGGATATTGCATATTTTTTCTTGAATTGATCCCGCGAGTCCTTCGAGGTAGTCAGTTCCCATTTGGGGTGACGGTCACAAGATGTCGCTCCATGTTGTACTTCCAGTGAAATTCTTCACAAAAGAAGCACGAATGGAGTGTGGTGCATGGTTTAGCGGGCACTTGAGGGTGGCTGCAGCAGAAACTCGGAAAGAATATGCGTCGGGACAGCATGAAGTGGCATTTCCGCTGACAATGCTGATGGAGCATCCACTGTAGGCCGAAGCATCGGCCGCAGAACCCCACAGGGATAATCTGGGCCAATCTGATGAGGAAGTGCGTCAATACACCATATCAATTGCCAAATAAAAAAACCGCCTCCAAGGCCGAATCGGTGGGACCCTCCAAAGACAGCAGGATGTGCCCACCCATGTGATTTTGTCTCTCGGAGGCAAGTATGTTCTTGTTGCAGATACGACACGGTTTGCGAGGGTCTTTTGGAGGAGGAGGGTCAATGGGCAACGAGCCATGCCGAGACCGGGACAGGCACAGGGCAAATTCGAGCTAAACAAGTCGTCAATACATTACCCAAATTAGTTGTTCAAAAAACTCACCCGACGAGGTCCCATATTCATACGGAAAAGTACCGCTTTTAATGTAACCCAAAGACGGGGATCTTCAAACGAAGCCTGTCATCTTTTACCCGGGTGGTTACGTCGACTCCGCACATCCGAGAGTTGTTTCTTCGGTAAAGATCCAGGTTGATCAATGTTTGCCGTTGAGCGCGATAATTTGATCCCGTCTGGCAATGAATGTGCGTGAAGCAGATATAAGAGCATCGCGGGAGAAGGGGAACACGAGTGGCCGTCGACAGCGAGGGCGACGAGATGACGCATTCGGGCGACAGGGTTATACAAAGTTTGGGCCGTTGCTTTGCCCGAGTCGAAAGCCACGAAATCCATTTGTCCGTGCCCAATATAAGCTGTCAGAGTGATGTTATCGCGAGATGGCTTCAGGGAGCAGGCAGATCTGGCCCGTTATTTCGTATTTTGTACCGGGCACTGCAAGCTCGGCTATCGGCACCGAGTCTATGTATGTCGGCGGATTTTTGGCGGTGCACTTGATGCCGGTGCATTGAGTATAGCGAGCGCGAAATGCCGGTTTGAACACACAAATGTCGCGAAGACTATCCTCAATCTTCAGGAGGTGTTTATCTGCAGCATTTTCGTGCAAATGAGCCGCCGGTCAGGTTATCCAGTCGTCTCACCACCAGAATAATAACGAACACGGGCCAAGTGTTCCTTTGGCGCACCATCACTGATGTCCATACTCGGGTCCATGAACATGCGGATCACAGTTTTTTTGTGTTGCTAGTTTGCGGCCCTCTTCGTCGAGTTTGATCCAGGGTGAATATGGTTGTGGAGACAGATTTTGGGTCGTAATTTCCTCTTGTTCTGCGGAAAAAACAGCCTGTGAATGAAGACCCAAGATAACTGCTGGGTCGACCGAGTCCAAATCAAAATCTTCTCCGAGATCAACCGGCGTGTCGCTGGAGGTCGGAGATGTCTGTTATGGAGCGATCAGTCTTGGTGGAAAGACCGGGATATTTTCCACCGGTTGGGCGCATCAAGTCGAAACCTTGCTCCTTGAACAAGCTTTGAAGTCCACAGAATCCCGAAACGCCCGAGGACAGCTTTGGCAGCATCATGGCCGTCTTCAAAGCATTTTTTTTAATGTCACAAGAGCCCGCAGGTCAGTTCCCCGGTGCATAAGCGCGGGGAAATGTGATCCACATCACCACTGCGGCTAAAATTCAAGCGACGGGGACAGCGTTTCGAGATGCGGGTGCCGGTGGAATATCGATTCGCAATGCAGTCTCCATGCGTTGGCAAAAGCTCGTCAATGGACATGTTTGGGAATGTCCGCTGATCATCCTGGTGCGGCCAAAGAGCAACCTCCAAAACATCATCGCCAAGGAGACAGAGGAAGACCTTGAGCTTCGGATTCAAAATCTTCGAATGTGCAATTCTGAAAATCAAATCTTCACAAGACACTGAAGGTCACCGTAAAGCTGTCCAGGAAGGAGGCTTCCCTCGTGTCGGATGAAAAAAGCACATGCTAGATGGGCGAATTTAACGAGATAGACAAGTTGTTGTCTGGAAAGCCGGAGCACCACGCTCGTTTTGATCCCCGTCGCTTACCCTATAAGAAGTCGGACCATGGCCACCCCATCTCCATCGCTAAGATTATTTACCAGGCTATATTGATCTACCTATTCGCCGGCTGCCACCAGGTGGAATATTAATTAGAGCACTATATGAAGTCAGTTATTCCATAGCAGGCATAGTCCCGTTGGGATTGCGTTGGGATGAACATCAGTTGATTCAGTTTTTCCGGTTTCTATTCTGGCACATCCTCGAATGTCAATTGGATGGTAGTAACCATGTATTAGTACTCATAATTAATCCCGGTGAGTGACCTTGCCATCCTATAGTGCACGGCAGCCGGGTTAAATCATGTTCCAAATTTGGTTCAACCTCCGGTGTCGTTTGATTGCAAAGGTATATCATTCGGATTTCTATTCTGCCACATCCCAAATGTCGATTGGATGGTAGTAATCGTGGATTAGCAGTATGATTAATCCCGGTGAGGGACTTTACTTTCCTATGGTGCACGGCAACCGGGTAAGTTATGTTCCAAATTTAGCCAACCTCCGGTGGTATGATGTCGCTTTTTGCCCAATGGAATCAGGCCTCTGCGATACACTATGATTTATTCCGACCGAAAACATCCACAAGGACAAGTTTTAAGCTCTTTGGGAACACCAAAATACAATTACGGAGTGGCACAATCAAGTCACTCCACTCGAGACCAATCAAGGTTCCGTTTGCAAGGTACTCATGCAAGGCTTGTCTCAGAGATCCACATAGATTGAGCATTTCAATAGGGCCATAGGCATATGATTTACATATAGAGGCATATTTTAAAAGTGGGTATCATGCCGCGGCATTGTTGGCATCTGGTTGCGGTAGTTTAAACCATGCACAGAATTTGTTGCAAGCATGCTCTTCAGGGGAAGGCTGCAAATTGCAGCTGGCACATTTCCATCCCCAAAGAGGTCATATCCATCGCCAAATTGAACTGTGAAGACTGTGAATTTGGTGCCAAAATCGAGATCAGAATAGTACTTACGGTGAGGTCATGATTTGGGGATCGGTCAAGCACTTTCAAGAGTACCTGGCCAAGAAGTAAGTAAAATTAATCGTGTCACAGTGTGAGATTACTTGAAGGTCGGACGGAGAGATAGACCATACCAGCGGTTTGTAGTATTGTACGTGTTGTGTGAATGACAAGAAATCCGCCATCTCATGAAGTGACTTGTCTTCAGAATCAGAAGTGCAGAGACGGCATTCCCATTGTGGATGAATTTGTGGAAAGCCATTCCAGCTTTTCGTCAATGAGCTCCTCCACTAGATATGAGCGGCAGATTGTTGACTTGGTACTAGCTGTGCGACCCGAGGGCTGCTCATGGACAATGGCCACAGCTGCATGCACGAAGCGATGAATGAAAAGAAAAAATGTAATTCCTGAGATTGGCTGGTCTCAGTTGCGCCGCCGTTTGGACACCTGGCTTTGAAGATATTCTTGACATTGGCGTAAACAATGGCTGGTACAATCCGAGTAATTTGCTGCAAGCGTATGTTTTCCCGGTTCACCTTTTTGTTGCTTTCTAAGATCATCCCCTAGTCTTATTTTCGATGGGTCTTCATCCCGTGGCTTCAAAAGGAGCTTGACTTGTATCGGGATCGGGTCAATAACACTGCAAAATGTGCAGATCGTAATAAGGTACTTTCCCCACGGAGTTCCCAACCATATGTACGAAGCACCGGAGGATTACGGTGCGTTGGACTTTAAGGTAAATCTTTTACTTTTTACATTCTGGTTCTGCCTATTTTAGTTGCTTAGATTCGTGTCAATCCCATTGCCATTGCCGAGGTTCGAAATCTGTATGCACCTCCGGACCACGACGTGTTTGAATTAGTGCCAAGAGACTTTACAATAATAGTCGGTCAAATCTATCAGCAACTTAGACAACCGTCGGTCACACGCACAAATTATTAGGATGTATACATGGACATTCTAACTCGGTTCCAACACCTGGACAGTCTCCATGGTGTTCCTGCGGAGAGGGATGAACAGTGGGGCTATGCTCTAAACAATGGCACGGGATGATTACAAGGATGATATCGAATTGATCCCTAATCTGCTGCCCCTCCACAAAGGCGCAGATGTGATTGGAACGGATGGGACATATTATATGGGTGGTGTGCGCAACGGACTGGGATTTAGGTCCAGTTTTCACCCTCCGATGCATGGCTGTCTTCCTGAATACATCTCTCTCGACAGACTCTGTTCAATCTTCCCAATTAGATGCCATGATTGACAGAGATGAGCCGTTGCCTGTGGGGGCTGGTGGATTTAGAAGAGGCGGATCCACTGATCACCTGGTCTCTGAGGATGAGGGTGGTCAGGATTCTGACCACGATGAGTGGTAGTTGGCATCTGTAACAACCCGGTGTGCTTGATGTTGATGCACTTGAGTAGAATACATATTTGGAAGTGATAAACCAATATTTGATTGACTTGTCTTATCTCTATCTTGACGTTGTGATGGGCACCGGAGTGACCATGGTCTGAGTGTTCCTTATCGGGTAAGCGACGGGGATCAAACGAGCGTGGTGCTCCGGCTTTCCATATTGTTGAGAGATTGACAGCGTTGGATTGATGAACGGTTTCAACAAGGCAATGGATTGCCTCGCCGACGAGACATAATGCGCGGTGTGTGTGCTTTTCGGAAGGGGGTAAAATCGGTGGAATCCAAATCTCGAAGATCGGCAATGAGACAAAGAAGCTTCACGGCGCGTGGGACGTCCTGGGGGTCCTTCGGATTGAGCAACGAATGTATGCTTTGTTCGGACCAATCATGGCCCGACAGTCGCTCCAACCATTGCGTCAATAAATGTGTATTGATGTTAACACCCTCAATCATGACACCAATTTTTGAGCAAAATGCCTTGCATAGCCCTGGTAAAAATTAGCACAGCATTAGAAGCTAAACAATAGAGGAAATGGCGTACTCTTCAGCATATGTTTGATGTCTGGATCCAGAGTTATACCGTTCACTGCTGGTGAATAAATTCAGACCCGCCAATCCATGCAGTAGCTCGAAGAGAGGATCGCCCCTCCTTCAGCTCTTGATGCATGCACAACAGATACAGTACTATACGTCGTTTGTTATCTCCGTCCGACGATATGTGCTTTATCGGACCATGTTTCTTCTCACCGTGCGGGGATGACTTCCATGCAAGCAGGATTTTCTGTAAAATCTGAGCCCCGGTCTGCCACGAACTCTGCTTGCAGGTTGGCATTATCAGGACCGGCTTGGCGCCATAATCCGTCCCGGAATGTCTTGCAATTGCGGCCACACTGAATTCCTTGCCAATATGAACTCGATCCGCGCGTATCGCTTTCACCGCGGCTTGGATTGACGTTAAATCAGATCCCATCTTCTGGGTCTCCAATTCGGTGATTGCGTGCTCGCATAGCCCGCCAATCTCGTCTGTCTTCTCCAAATAGCAGAGCCTGCCATCGCCAGCAATCTCGTCTTGGCAGAGGGTATGACAGACTTTTGTGAACTCGTCTCCCTCAACATCTTTGAAAAGGGTCTCGATATTTTCGAGAACATCGTGCATCTTGACTTTGCCGACAGTGGGCCGAAGCGATAGCGTGCGGCGGGAGGGTGCGATCATTTGGCGAGATGGAAGAGCAGCCGGTGCATGGCTGAGAGCGCATAAGGCAGCACCACCTCCCAAGTCGTAAGTCAAAGTTGCAACATCAACATCGAGTGATGAATAGTTGTGTGACTGGTATTTTCCCTCCAGCGCAAGGCGGCAATGGTCGTGAGTTTTGCCCAGCCCCCAGCCTTGTTTTTTCGCGGTTGATAGAATGCGTGAGAGCCCGGGTACCTCCGACGTCGAGATAAAATCCAGCAGCCTCTGTGACTCGGTGATTCGATTGCGAGACTTCTTCAATGATTTCACGGCATTCAAGCGCTACAAAAAAATCAGGCCAAGGAAGAAGTGATTCAAAACTCGATACGTACCTTGAATTTCTCTGTCTCTAACTGCCGGCTCACTGTTTCGAGTTTTTCCGTCACCTGGTCATAGTTGAGTCGTCCAGCCAGCCGATGAGAAAATGAGTCTGATGCCCATCCCGTTACAACGTTAACGGAAGGTCCCAATCCCCGGCAAGAGGAGCAAGCAACTCCGTGTGTGAAGCTGGAACCGGAGCATCGGGACGAGCGAAGGTGCAGATATGATGTGACAGCATTTATGCCGAGGAGAGAGTATCCGGGATGGTGGCGAGAACCGGGGTCATGTATCGGGAATGGATATGTCCGGAATATGAAGGGGAGTGGCCAGAAAAAGCTTGCTCCAAAGCAAGGGAATGTCTGGTTTTGATTCGGCGGCACTGGGCCCAAAGAGGTTGGCGAGACAAAAATGTTCTGGAAATGTGATTGAGAGCTCAGGGGCCCGTGAATATCTACGGGTATCATTCAAGTCTTAGTGCAATGAAAACCGTGTGAACAGAACCGGAAGGGTACGCACTGACAACCGGAACAGAAGGTTTACATCTTGGACCGCCCAAGTGGTTTTCCAGGGGACCATATCCACGAACGAAGCCGTGATTGATCCATTGAGAGCATTGGGGGCAAAGAACTTCTCGGTTCCCCTGCCCGTAATTCCCTCTTTCAAGATATTGTGGCACATGTATATTTGTTGGTACGCCAGAGGATGGTGGGGAAGTGGTGATATGGACATTATTTACAGATGTATTGAGTCTCCATGTGGGCAGCAGCTTTGTGACGGTGTATCGAGAGGGTTGAAGGCGTGCAGACACGGTACCACTAAGTGCGACGCGACTGACGCGACGCGTCGAGAAGAAAATTTTAGCCCCGTGCCGTCTGTGCCGCCTCTTACGGCCGTAACAGCCGCATTGACACCTGTCCATCACTCCTTCCTTATTTGGGGGGTGGGTCGTGCTTCTTGATGGGTACGCGATCTGGATCGGCGCCACCCCTTGCATGTACCCGCCGCTTGTCCATCGACATCGTCGCGCACGTGGCGCAGCGCGCCAATCTTACATCTTGTGGCTTCCCTTTGGTTCTCACTTACTAATCCCTTCCTGTATTCTCACACACCCTGGTCAATATACACTTTCTTGCTTCTGCTGGACCACCTCATGATCCATCAAAATATTCACCACCAGGGAATCTGCCAGTAAAGAAAAAACACATAGGTACCATCCTGCATTTTTACACCCTGGCAGTGCTAATGACCCAAAAAAGAACACAGGTACTTGTTCTTTTATTTTTTTCACACCCTTTCTGGTCAAGCCCACAGAAAAGTCATCACCCTAGAGAAAACCCGCTGTGGCCGGAATCTGCCTGCCATTACCTCCTTGATCATACTGGTAATCATCAAGTTCATTTCCACAACTTCAACAGTCCCGCTTTGCCCTTTCGCTATCAACACTGAAGCAAAGACCGTTGAGAGCTGCACGCACAAAACCGATCTCGAACATCTCATGTAATCCGGGTTAGAATGAGGCTTCCCGAGTCAATCTTTTACCCGCAAACACCTTCAGAAATGTAGACAAGGCAAATGATAGGAGGGTGCGTGGTGGGCTCCTTCTTTTACATGCAGTCGGCCAAGTTAGTATTGCCCCCGGGGTTCTCCTCAATGTTGAAACCTGAACCGTTCGAAATCCTAATTTTTTGCAAACGGACCATGGCTATTCAAACCAATCTGTGCAATGAATATGCTTTTTTACCTTCCAAACTGGACGAAACCGATGAAACCACTCTCATTTCGATGTAAGCACACAAAGATTACATCTCCGCGTGGTCTTGGGCTCACCCAAAAGGCTGAACCGAAGTTTTAAGGCTCAGACTTTGGGTATTAAGACAAAGAAGTTTGATAAAAACGAATCTACGCTAACAGCGGACAGGATTATCCAGAATTTTGAATATGGAATGAGCACAACCTTGGGAATCATGAGCCTTCGCACAATCAAGTTGGACGTGTAGGATTATGGGTGGTTTTCATTATAACAAGATCAAATTTCAAATTCCTAGCCCTACAAAGGAATCAAAGGGTAGGTCTAATACATATATATGCAGCATGGGACCAGAACCAATCTCGGGACAGTCTTCTCATGTACTCGTTTTGCAGAAACCGAAACGGGTACATAACATTTCCTCTCTTTCAAAGGGATAAAACCAGTAACATGCGAATGAGTAGCTTCAGCTTTTGACACCCCACTTGCCATACACTCTTTTGCTCGACCATACTTGTTGTTGCTGAGCTGCTGATTGATCTTTGGTTCCATGGCGGGTGCGCGAAATTTTGATGGCCTCTTCATCATACTTACCGCTCCAGTAGGCTATCAGAAGGCTTGGCTTCCACTGTCCTCGGTGTCGCGATCTGCGGCACGCCTCTCTATTATTATCCGACGCTTTTCAGTATTGTAATCAGTACCCTCCCTGAATTTTCTCTCCCTCTTGTCCTCCTGCAAGCGACGTCGTTCGATACTATCTATCTTGCGGGCTACACCTCCTTGCTGATGATCTCCACCATTTTGTCAGTTAGGGGTCTAACATTGTTACATTGTTTTAATTCAGTTTAGCTGACTATCTCGTGCAGGCCAATTCCTGTTTCCCATAGCAATTGATACCTTGCGGCTTTTTAGCTTCGAATGGACTCGCTTTAATCGTTCACATGTGTCTCACATGCGAATTGACCGTTTACGTCGCCTCCCGGGCTACCGAACCCACGGGCAGACTGCTATTCGCCCTACGAGCTTTTCACTATCCCTGCTTCATTCTTTTTCAGGCTAAAGAATTCCGTGTGGATGTTTGTGGCTTCCTGTACTGCTTCTTTAATTTCTCCGATTGTCTTGAGGCTCGGCCTCTAAGCTGGAGATGCGCAGGCAATCTCGGCCGGTATGCTCATTCCAATACTAACTTCTCGTTTAAAGCTAATGCTATTTCTAGACGACGATTATGCTCGCCCCAAGACAATTCATGCGGGCCTCGGTTGCTACTCTCGCTTTCCAGAGCCTGATGAGGCGCAACAGGGACGCAGAAATCAAGTGTCTACAGGCTGAGGTAGCCGTAAATGCCCTTCAAGAACAAACACGACTTTCCCCGAGTCTACTCATCAGACAGTCCAAACATGTTTAAACCAGACCTTCCGCAGGTTATGAGAACAAGTTTTCAACAGTCTGAGAAAATTCACACATGTTGGCAGGGAGGGGGGTGATGCGCTAGAGTGACTGCTTAATTAAGTGGGACGTTGATAAGCACGGGATTTGTCCACCCATGAAATCTTCGCTTTTTCGCGTTTTCATGATAAGACATGTGCCGGGCTACGCTCCAGAAGCGTCAGTACTGAGGTTCCCAAGTAGCTGGCTGGGCAGGAACCACTGAGTAACGGATGGGAACAGAGAGGAACACTCTGGAACCATTGGCATGTGCTCGCTCCGAAACCTGTAGGAGATGTGTAGCCCAACAATCAAGTGGAACGAGAAGTCTACTCTATTCCCATTCACGGAACTAGACGAGGATGGACTGGAATCCTGTTGTGGTGTATTGGACATGGGATGTGTAACGCGTTCTGATCATATGATCACTGGAAGGGGCTGGGAACATCACATCTTGATGGATCCACGCCGTCCCGGGCATTCCGGATAAGGGATGGTCACTAAGCGAGGGTCCGATCACTTGGACCTACACTCGTCGGCTCTTGGGGCAAGTACCCATACTGGGAAGTACTTCGAATGCAGTATCCCTGGAAAGCTAAGGACTGGGGGCTTCGGTTCCAGACGTTCCGGTAGACAGGAAAGGCACAGGCATTGGGAGGAACAGCATATACAGTCAGGATCGACATAGGGGATTGGTTATGATGGCTTGGACACAGTCCGACCGATCGCACATGTGCACAGGATCGCACCAGGATGGCGTGCTCGACATGGGCAGCCAATAGAAGGACTCAGATACCCATTCCTACGACGGATACACGGTGTGATAAGGACCGCGGTGTCGGTATCGAAAGATATGTGATTCGAATTCGACTACGTTCGTCCTCTAGAGGGGAAGATATAGTCAAATGACAGAGCGGAAGGTCGGTGCGCGAATCGGCCTTGTATGAGCGATAGGTGTGTGTGTGTGTGTGAACGGGGGATTGTGGAGACCATTCGTCTCCCGGGTGTGGATGTGTGCGGAGGACCTGTTGTTAGTGGAAACGGTAAAGAAGGTGTGAATGCCTAAACCTGGCTCCCCGTACGAGAGTACTGGAACCCTAAATGTGTTGCCCTGCCTGCTTTCCTTTGTGCGCTCTTCCCCTTAGAACCAGCACTGGAGATGCGATGTGTGTCGCACAGACTATGGCACCGATGTCGTTCGGTCGACGGCGAGACGGTTGGCCTCGTTGGCTATGGACGGTGATTTGTATGTGATGGCTTCTCTCTGGGCCTGTTTTCTACAGAGCAAGGCTCGCGAGAACGGTGATCCTAATCGAGGAAGCCTGGAATGGTGACACCGGGTCCGGTGAGGAGGGACCCTGCTGATGGAGGTGTGAGAGGTGAGACACCGATGAACGAGCGAATGCAAGATGTGTGGCCTGCCTCTGGCGGTGGGCGAGGAGGAGGGTGCACGAGAGGTACGAAGTCGGGGAAGGCTGGGAGTACCCCTTAGATTGAGCTGAGAACGGTACAGAAAGTGGGGGAAAACGCCCCGAAAGCTACTTCTGCAGGCCGGAAGGTACTGACTACTCCTACTAAATGTGCTCCCTTTTATACCTCCTCGACGACTTCCCACGTTTCCAGAGGTGCCATGCGGGACGCAGGTGTTTCCAGGGGGCAGGGGACGTCATGAGGCATTTCGGGGTGCATATACGGCAGGAGAACGTGCGCCTCTGCTGAGGAGACCGATTGTCTCTGGGTGCGCGCGAGGCGCAGCGAGGCCAAACGACCTCGGAATACGTCTGGAGCTCCAGGCACGACTGGTAGTTGCATTGGTGGGTGCTCGAGTGCTCATGAAGGGGGAGAGACGGATGGTCTCCTCTCGGATAGTCAATGTGTCGTGTGAAGTGGGGGAAGGGCTGTGTCGGGATATCCTCTGCCTCGTCCGACGGGTCGGCGTCAGGCACGCGGTAGGTCCGTCCGGTGTGGGAGAGCATCTGAGAACAGAGACGAGGGAAGGTCGTACGTGCTGGGGGACCGGTCTTATTGTTGGTGGACGCCGAGTAACGAAGTCTGCGTGGTATGGGGAGCGCCGGTTCGTTGCGTCGTAGGAAAGCGTCGAGAACCCGAGGGTCGTGGTGTACGGGTCGTATCCGTGAGACGATGGTGCAGGAGCGAGAATGGCGGGGGAGACGGAGAACGTTGGTCTCGCTCAGAAGCTGCTTCCGGTAACGTGGGATCCCGTTTAGGAAGATCCGTCGCGTACGTCCGAGCTCGTCCCGTTACTCATGCAGATGGTCTGCAGGGGCCATGAGGCGACGAGCGATGCGTAGCACGCTCGGAGACCTCACAACGGAAGTTGGGCGGATAAACGGACTATTTTACTCATACTTACTTATTCTCGGATGTTTCCATTTGTTTCAGGTCTTTGTATTTAGTAGCAGGGGCATCTTGGGTGGCTTCACGGAATCACCCCACGGCTAGTAGGCGGAAACGCTTGCGAATTGGGCAGATACTGGGGAGTTCGAACAAGGTGTCTCTTAGAATTCATCTTGGCTTGGAATCTTTTCTTTTGTGATCGGTATCCTTGGGATCCGACTTTGCCGTTCGTCTGGAATAGTCTGAAAGTGACTGGAACTGTTGGGATTGTGCTGAGTACGCACTTGGTTGTTTGGGTTGTGTTGTAAAGAGCTTGGGATCGGAACCCACTACTGTTAAAGAGCTTGGGATCGGAACCCACCACTGTCTGGAGTGCTTGGGATCGGAACCCACTACTGTTGTTACTGTGTCACGCTTGGAATCGGCATCCACCTCACTTTGGAGAACCCCAGTACCCTGTTCTCGTTTGTTTTCATAGCTGAGAAGCTTTACATCATCGCGCTCTGTGCTTCCTGTCTGTTCGGGTCTACCCTCATTCACTCAGATCTAGCCTGAACACTTGCATAGCAAGGGTTCCATACACATCGACACTATTGTCACGTTCCACTAGCTTTCCTGTCTGTTCCGGTTCCATTCTGGTTCACTCAGATCAAGGCTCAAGTACTTGGACTCTGTTCCAAGGACTTCTATAAACAACACAACACTCTCCCCTCGTTCCCGAGGTCTATACCATTCCCTGCAACCTTTTATAAGGCCCTGTACCAGGATCTGATACTCATCTGTGCACGTCTCGAGCACTTCCGTTCCGTTCCGATGCACTTCTGTGTGTAGGTTTGGTTTTGGTTGGTGTTTTCTTGATAGGTTCAGAGCACATCAATCAACGTTACTACGGCTATCCGAATTGTCAGCCGACGGCCGGCAGCCCGGCGATACATCTACTGTTTCTTTAACGAAATGACGAGGTTTTGTGAGTATATGTTTGTCCTATCTCCTTTAGTCTATCCCCATTCTGTCTCCTCTCGACCACAACTCGCAAGCGGCGAAGCAGTGCGCAAGAATTCAGAATACCTCCATTTGCCTAAATCCCATGGTCGACTTCGCACTGCGCCTTTTGATTGATTCCTCTGCGTGTTCTCCATTATTTGATTACTTAGCTGTACTGCTATCTTCATCCACTTCCTCTGTTCTCCTCCCTCAACAGAGATCTCCTGTTCTGTATTGTCTCTGGCATCTGTCCCTGCAGCCTGCGCACACATCGCTGCAGTGACATCCCATCCATCTCTACCACAGTACTAGATATTTTTTCGTGTGTAATTGTTCTCCCTGCTCCCACGATATCCGATGCTCTGGCCTGTAGAACGACTGTGAGCTCTCGAAGACCGAACGAATTGGGACTTTTGAGGCATAGAGGCGCAGCCCAAAGTTTCATGGGGTTAGCATTTCCCACTATGCCGCTGTGGAGGGGTCGTATGGCCGAGATGTGGATTTTAGTATATTTTACTTTTCATTCTTACTCTCCGAGACATTCGGATTAGTTTACGAGAATTGTTTTGTTTGTCGACACGGATCAATATATACCTCGTGGCGTCTACTCTCATCTCGTGTGCCTCTCGTGCGGTCCTGAGCAGTTGAGCGGCCAACTCTGTGCTTTTCGTGCTTTCTCTCGTGCTCTAATTCCCGTGACATTTCGTACTCGATCGACTCACGGCAGCGGTTGCCACTCAATCACGCGTACTCCATTTTCGGTCACTTTTGTGCTCTAGCGCTACTCGCATACACCCTCGTTTTGTGCTCCTATCCATACCCTGATTCCCATCGTCCTCTTATCGCATATCCTCCTCCACCCCTACTTTATATTTCTCCTATATTTAGCCCTATTCCTCAGTCTACGCACCGGGACTTTGACCCTTCCACACCGCAGCATCTTGGATTTTTCATACTGTGGCCACGATCACCGGTGCACATATATAATATCCCGCCCTCACTCACACCATTTTTCTCCCGGTTTTCTTTTCTTTTTCCTCCCATTCCCATGGTTATTCGGGTCTCTCCTTGCACCTCTCCTCTGCCCTTGCCATATTCAAGCACTCAGGAGTCCTCAGCTACTTGACTTTCGCTATTAAGCCATCTTTTCTCCAACTGCAAATTTCCAGATGAATTATATCCAAGCATTCATTATTGTGTGCCTACCTGGCTTTCATTGTCGGTTCTGTCGTTACCTCCACTTGCAAATTTACGATGCGTCAAAATTTGTCCCTTCAAGATCATTCTGCTGCTTGGCTCTCAGTCCTCGTTTCGTCGGTCCCTCAACCTGGAATTTTCCGGAAGGACCCTCGCCATTGGTTCGGTCGCTCCCTTATTGCAATCTTCTGAATATTTTTATATACCTCGGTATTGTTTCTGCATATCCGCGCAATCCAAGTTCAACTCATGTTTTGTCGCAGACGAGCCGGAGCTGGGAGGAAAACCTTTGTTCTTGGCTCAAGCCAGTGCACTTTTGATCTCTCTGACCCTCCCTAAATGTAGGTAAAATACGCGCACCTCTTCGCTTTTTATCTTTTGTTTTCCGGCAGGCAGTATGTACTCCTTCCGGTGTTCTAGTGCGTATGCTGTTCATCCAATATATTTCTTTTTTTCCATCTTCCAAATTGCCGGAGCGAAGCACCGGCACGGCTTGTATATATTAACCGTTCTTTAAGCAAATGGTCTCTCGGCGGTGCAATTGCCCCATGTAGGTCCAACTCCATTGGTTTTTCCTCTCATCCTGTCCTGCGGGTGCTGCGCTTATGCCCCATTTGTGTACCCTGCCTGTCCCTGCGGTATTCAATAGCAATGGCTCAGCTGACCATGTTTCCCTCGGACCGTCAGCGCACCGCAGCTTCACGCAGCAAATTTCTATCTGCGCCGCTGTTGCATCTGTGTAAAATTCTCACTGCACCGCATCTTTTCTCACTGCGGGCCGTATCACCGGAGCATGTATAAACTTCCAGCGTCCCCTGCATTGCCCATGACTACTTCTTTCCGTTCTCTCTTGGATTAACGGCCTGAACCCTTGCTCGCAATCTCCCGACTTTCAGTTCTGGTTGCTTTTGTTGGCTGTCAATCTATTCATTTTGCTACTGCCTCAACAGTTCATGCATGACTTTGTCGACCGGCGATTATTGTTTGCTCAAGATCATCATCCACTACAAAATCTGGATGGGCCAGTGCTAGTCAACATTGTTCCCCTGGTCTCGTCTCGTGCTGCACTTCAAGACCATATGAACTTGTGCTGTGGTTTTGTTCAAAGCCGGATAATACCTGTCTTCGCACCTCGTTCTTCCTACCTGAAGGTACTGGCCTGGCTCTGCGGTCTTCCATTTCAAGCCTGTCCTGTGATTTCTTCACTCCTCAGAAAACTCGGATTCTGGCTACGTTTCACCGATTACCCACTCACAGACATTCTCCTGCTGTTCATTCAGACCATTTTGCTTGACCATTTCGCACAATTCTTGGCCTATTTTTCCACGGCCCACAAATTTCCCCCAAACTTGCATTAAAACACCCGACATATGGACTGCCAGTGTTGACCTGTGGATGTTTCTTTCCCTCAAACAGGTGGATCGCAAGCATTCCTCAGGCCATTTCCCATTCTCACCTGTGTTCCGGGTCCCTATACTTCCCTACAGCGTTGTATTTACAGCTTGAATGCATATCTCTTCTTCTTTTCATCTCCCAGGTCACGTTGCGGCATTGCCGGCCGGCCCGGAGCGAAGTGGCGGCAAGGTCTTGTAGACATTTTCGTTTTCGTTTCTCGTATATACCCGGCAATGTGCAGATGGTTCAGGCCATGCTACACCACTGTGATGAGCACATCGACATGAAGGAGAAAGAGGTGGACAAGGATGAGAAGAAGGATGAGCCCGCTGCAGAAGGGGCCAAGGAGGAGGAGGTTAAGCCGCCGGTCAAGCGCGACAATACTTTCCAGGCTTTCGCTGTCATCATATGGATCCGTGTGTCCAAGAACGTTGCTGAGTGGAATAAACTTCCCGTTTCCCTGCAGCTCATTATTGTAATCTTCAATGATTATTAGATGATATATACAACTGGCAAAATTTTCGAAACATGAACTCTGGTCATGAACTTGCAGTGACTCGCTGCCTCCGTCTGAATCATTATCAGATGAACCCCTTTTCTCTCCGTCTGAGTTGGCATCTTCCTCTCCATATATTGGCATTATGAGCGGATAATGAGTATCCAAAGACAAGGAATGACACAAATCCGTGCAATTGTGATTGTTAATGAATGTCTGGATGCCTTTATGTCCAAAGTCTCCGACTCCGGAGTCTCTGGAGCTAGAAATGAATGCAAGAAGAAAAGGTATCGATGAACATACCCCTCCTTGGTATGTGTCATTAAATCAAACAGGATGAGACCTTCATGGTTTCGAACAAGGCAAGGCGTTCCCTGACAGGATGGATAATAAATCAGTGATGCGAAAACATACTGCGCAAGATTTACCTTGCAAATATGCAACGACAAGTGTGCACTTGCTATAGCCAAAGACAAAATGAGCAAATGCAGAGATTGTTGCGCTACGAAGATCTCTGCGATGGGAGTGATGGACCAAAGTGCCGCTAAATTTTATCACAGAGCTGGGGCACTTCCTCTCCGTCAACCAAGTCAGACTATCACTGTCTTCAGGAATCAAAGGCACTCCTGAGGCAACAGACGGACGGTCAACTTCTCGACAGCAAGGAATACATCTGTGAAAGCAATATCTGACAAAGCATTAGCAAAGGACTACATAATGCTTTGAACCTCACTTGTTTCAACCCGGGTATCTTTGTGGCTTTTGCAGTGATGGTAGAAGGCATCAAGCATCCATTTGCCGATTGCAAGCCTTTCAAACTTCAACCCGATTGGCTTCAACTGACACTTCAACCTTCGAATCAACACCAAAACCATCTTCGGTCGCAGTAAGCTTGTAGAAACACTTTGCTACATACTGGTCGCCATTGTCTATGGCGGTCTAAATGCACACTCATTCTGCCGCAACATTTTTCGGTGATTTCGAATTTTCCGCAACAAAAATAGGTGTTTTAGCGCCCTCCGCGCTAAAAAGATGGACATAATCGGTGTGTTTCTTTTGCGGGGAAATCACTGATTCCCGCAAAACTTTTGACGTCGCCCGCAAAACTTTTCATGTCCCCCCCCAATTTTTTCAACTCCACGCAACAATTTTAGGTACGCTCAGGGAACTTCTTCAGAAATGCAGAGCAATCATTAGATTGAGTGTAAGTAAGGTAAGGAAGGAGCGGGAGCGACGACGTGAGGAATGAAAAGGTATAATTAGATATGCGTCAGTCAGTCAGGGAATGTTCATGGAGGTATGCGATGTAACTAGAAGGGGTGTGAACGAAAAAGGCACTGGGTGGTCAGATGGGTGGTGTAGATGATGGTGATGGAGGAGCAGAGGTAAACCGAATGGTATTTTTGCTGAGTGCCGCGCGAATCGGCTCATCGGTCTGAAGGGCCATCAATGTCGCCAAAGCCTTGTCAACCAGATCACCTTCCACAGTAGCATAGCCCGTCCCCCAAATCCAGCTCACTGTGTGTTTGCGCCATACATCGCATAAACCGGTGATTTCCGTGTCTCACAGTGAGTTCAGAAGGTCAACGAGGCTCGTTTGAACATTGGGATGATGTACGATCTTCGGAACATCCGTATTCCACTCACGAGACCATACCAGACAGCAGACAGCCGGTGTATCGCAGTCCGGGTCATTGATGATTGTGGGTGTGTCAAAAGTGAACTGCTTTCGATGTTTCTCAACCTCAGCCTTCGTCTTCACTAACCAAAAAAAAACTGGGATGCCCCATCTGGTCCATGAGGGGCATGTCGAGTTCGGTCTAGGGTAATTCCATCAGCCTGTGGAAAGCGGGCTCAATCCAATGATCAATCCGGTAACGTCGTGCAAGCTCGAATTGGAGAGGGGGATCAAAGCCACGGCCCTTCAGTTCAAACTCCTGAACGGCATGAGCGATGCCGTCCTGGATTTGAAAGAACGTCGAGAGCTTGAGTACCGAAATCAAAAAGTCATCTGTTTTCGGATGCATACTGCCCAAATGAGAATCAAAATTCAGCTGTGGATTGAAAGAAAATTACTTTGGTCCCCTATAGATATAGCACAATAAGTGGTCGAAGTCGTGCTGATTGAGCGTCCACGGCAACTTGATAGGGTTTGAGTTGGATGCACCTTCCGTTCTGATATCGGGATGTACATTCGGCCCCCGTGGAAGCGAAAACACTGTCTTAAAAATAGCCGATCTGAAGCCCAGAACACTGGCATGGAGTTTGTAGAGCAATCCGGGTTGGCCGTCGGGACACAGCTAGCGTGGCATTGTAAAGATCAGACCTCCCTGCATATTGTAAAGGAACACAGGAACACGCACTTGGAAGATAGCTGAGCCATCTGAGAAATAATACTGCGGGTGGTGGTTGTCGCCTTCGGAGCTCTGCGAGTCACCGCTTTCCGACATATGCAAGTAACGAAAGAAAAGATGGGAAAAGACAAAGAGACGCAAGCGATCATCCAAGCAAGTCCAAACACTCCTATCATTTCCATCATGATATCGAAGGCCCACGGCAAATACGGGATCCTGATGCGGACGGATTGGGCCCCAAAATGGCCTCTACGTCTCATCACAATGCGGACAGTTTTGGTTGAAAAAAACGCGAGGTCCGATCCAAATCACTGGGTAGTTGAGTCTGAAGTCTGATCTGTATGCATACAGAATTGTGTTCCAGAAAATCTATTCTTCCTTTGAGGTCTCCCTTTTCTCATAACTCCAGTCGCATGACCCAAGCCATGACGGAGGTCTACCATCAGGCTACGCTCGTCCCCAGACCAGATACTTTATTAGCTCATCTTAAGTTCCAGGTGGTCCAGACTACCAGAGGACTTAAGTGATAGAGAACTCAAGTGATTGCAGCAAGGACTATATCAAACACAAAAAAGGAAATCCACCTAAGAGATTTGAACAGCTGACCTTCCAACTTATGGAAGAAGAAGATAGGAAGAGTTAACCACTACACCAAGAAGCCCATACCTGAAGGGCTCAATCAGACTGTGATTAGATGTCTTCCATGCCCTCTTTGTACTATGGTAAGTATTGCATATGTATTGACGCACTTGTCATTTCCAGTCATCTTTCATCATGTTTTTTATATAGATTAATTTATTGGAACAGATCAATCTCTAAGTCATCTATGGATAGTGGTTTGGCCACAAGACATGAAGAGGGAGAATAAAGAAAGTGAAGAATGTTTAGGCCATCATGGGGCTAATGTTATCTTCGTGTGTTTAAGATACTATATCCCTCTTGGTGTAGTGGTTAACACCTTTATCTTCTGCTGGCAAAATGTCAGGAGGTCTGGAGTTTGAATCTCTGTGGTGGATTTGTTTTTGGTGTTCGGACAGGACTTAAGTCTTGCGGGACCTGAGTGGTACGCGACTTAAGTTCCAGGGGTGGGGTCGTCACATGTACAGGCTGATTGCATGCAGCGCAGAACTTAAGTTCGGCAGGACTTGAGTTCCAATGTGGTTCAGACCGGCATTAACTTAAGTTGAGCTCCTTCAATTTCATCCCAGACATCCTCCGTCATCAAACCGAGGCTTCGGTGCCAAGTTCTTCTATCTAAAAGCATGACCTCTGACATATCTGATATCAATTGCTCTGAACGACATGGTCCATCCAGCAGAATTTCCTACTCTCCCAGACACTCCCAACAATTTTCACTGGCACCCTGACGTACTTCGTGCTCACCACATCCTTTCCTCTGCTTATGATTGGGCTTAGTGCTGGCCAAAATATGATATGAATATGAAATTTCTGTATCGTATTCATATCCATATCATATTCACCTCTTCCCATCTGTATTGTATCTGTAGCATATCATATTCATATCACCGAGAGTGAATGTGAATATGATATGAATATATTCAAATATATTCTGGTCTAATTTTTGCCCCCAAACAACACATTGAAATCTGCCCAGCTTAATCAAAAAGATGTTCCTTATGGACTGCGGTACAAATGAGCCTTCAGAGGCCCAGTTCTGAGGCAAAATGCTGAACCCAGATGCCCGGCAAGCCTCACCTTCAATGTTGGAACATTTTTTGATTGCATCAAGTCGCTCATGGTAAGAGTTTCTGAGCCGGAACACAGCTTGGGAGAGACTCGAGCTAGCTTCTGACCATGATGTTCAGTGTGGATCACCAGACCCGTTAGGCTCGTAACCAGCCTGCCTACGGCGTTCTAACAAGGCGAGCTTGTTGCCATAGGCAGGCTGGTACTTCTCGGAGCTGCCAAAAGGGCTGTCGCGGAGTTTGAAATTCAAGTGACCTTTTAAAATTCTTACTCATTTTGTGCTCAATTTTGAAGCTTATTTTTTGGTTGAAGCGGGGAAAATGAATGAAAATTGTATCCCTCCAATTTTGCCTCCTTACATTCTGTATTTGTGGGACAGAACAGAGGGTAGTTTTAGTGGCGATCAACTTCGGACCGTGATCTCCGGAATTGCCGCAGCTCATTGCATCATTGCATCATCAGCCTCACTAACTTAATTTCAAACTCCGCCCCAGCTCGATTGACACATCCGAGAAGTACCAGTCTGCCTACGGCAACAAGCCCGCCTTGTTAGAACGGCGTAGGCAGACTGGTTACAAGTCTACAGACCCATGCCGATTGAAGTCTGAAGTAGCCCAAACCGTGGTTGAGTGTATCCAAATATATCTGGATATGCTGACCACTGTATCATATTATATCCATATCATATTCATATTCATATTCATATCCACCCGTATTCATATTCAGTGCGAGGGTCCAAGGCCATATCATATTCATATGTATTTGAATATATTCAAAATATATTTTTCTGTATTGTATTTTTGGCCAGCACTAATTGGGCTGCTACCCTGCTGCGCCAAGAGGAGGCAGATCCAATGCGACTCCGAATTCACTCTGAACAAATTGCCCAAAAGATGCTTATTATATTAGAGGTTCTTGTTCCAGAGATTGGAGATCAGACTTGGATTGAAACCGCTGCAACTGCTTTTGGCCAGATAGCAGCGGATCTTGAGAGAAGTGCTGCTATTGCAGATGGGGTGTAAGTCCAACATCCTGTGGCTCAAACAAACTAAGCCCGTCCATAGGGAGAATTCAAAGATTAAATGGGCCATTCCAATCCGTGTGGAGAGGGACCGGACGTCGTGGTCGGCCTGGGAAGGTCGTTGTCATGAATCGCCTGGGTTCTACTTTTTCGCGCGATGTGTCTGTATGGATACAGATGCGTCTTAGCAACACGGGACTCTCATGACGCCACCACGTGACCTTCTCACGGTTGAAACCCGGCCTCGGATTCTAAAAGCCGCAGACTCAGGGAGTCTGCGCCACGGGATACAGAAGACATTAGGGACTAGGAACCCGTACAGGCAGATCTAGTCCCCGGATGCACCACAGATGACAGGGAAGCGTACACGAAGTACAGGAGTGGTTGCAAACCCGATCGGGGTTTGAACCACTGGATACGATGATACTCAGGACTAGGAAACCCGAACGTCGGTTCTCCCAGGTCCACCGACACCACGGAAACCAACATAGAGGAGTCCAGGAATATCAGCATTAACACCTTAATGCTACGGTACAGGAACTGATCGCGATTGACCGCGATCACTTTAATTTATTAGAAGCCTATATAAGCACAGTAGAATCTCCATGTACAGTAGATTCTACCTCGTCTAATCTCAGGCTTCTACCTTGGCTTGAGATAGGCATTGTCTCCACCCTGCCCCGCTTCCACAACATCGTACTACGGGTTGTATCCACGCCTTGGGTTGTATACCTTGGTGGATATCACACCCTCTTCGACTCGTTCCGGGTTCCGCCTCGCATCCCGACCTACGACATACGGCCTCCTAGGGAGGACACCATACGACTGGTCCTACTGCTCGGGGAACACACAAGCTATTAGCGTCTATCGGGTTTATCCTGGTTGGGGTTCTCATCGGGTTCCTCATTGTTTAGCTGACCCAGAGGCCGTTGCTGACAGTCGTTGAGCCTATTTGGCTCGCAGAATTGTGCTGAGTATGCACTTGGTTGTTTGGGTTGTGTTGTGAAGAGCTTGGGATCGGAACCCACTACTGTTGGAAAGCTTGGGATTGGAACCCACTACTGTTAAAGAGCTTGGGATCGGAACCCACTACTGTTGTTACTGTGTCACGCTTGGAATCGGCATCTACCTCACTTTGGAGAACCCCAGTATCCTGTTCTTGTTTGTTTTCATAGCTGAGAAGCTTTACATCATCGCGCTCTGTGCTTCCTGTCTGTTCGGGTCTATCCTCGTTCACTCAGATCTAGCCTGAACACTTGCATAGCAAGGGTTCCATACGCATCGACACTCTCATCGTGTTCCACTAGCTTTCCTGTCTGTTCCGGTTCCATTCCGGTTCACTCAGATCAAGGCTCAAGTACTTGGACTCTGTTCCAAGGACTTCTATAAACAACACAACGCTCTCTCCTCGTTCCCGAGGTCTATACCATTCCCCTGCAACCCTTTATAAGGCCCTGTACCAGGGTCTGATACTCGTCTGTGCACGTCTCGAGCACTTCCGTTCCGTTCCGATGCACTTCTGTGTGTAGGTTTGGTTTTGGTTGGCGTTTTCTTGATAGGTTCGGAGTAATGTTGCCGCAACTTGTTAAGTCGGAAGTCGACTTGGCTAAGTCGACTTGTGGCAACTTTCGACTTGACTTGACTTGACTTGGTCAGCTCAAGTCACTTCAAGTCACTTCAAGTCACTTGAGTCGACTTAAGTCAGTTGAGTCACACCAATATTAATTCACAAGGTTGGATGGCACTTGGGTATACAAATCTGAATGTTACAGATAGTGTTAGCATGCAATATGAATTTTTACAATACTAACTGTAAGTAACAGTCAAACTGTGGCAGGATACAAATTCAAGTACTCATTGTTCTCCTCTGGCATTTCCCTAAATATGATCCCATCTGCTGAGTTGCAACTGTCAACAATCTCGCGCCAAATCACATCCCTGTCTTTGTTGTCTGTGTCGGCCAGAGTTTGAAGCCAGTCTTCATCATTGTCCGCAACAGGAACAGTCTGCCAGTCAGACATAAAGTTGAGCCTCAATTTCTTGTAATTGAACTTGAGCATTTGCAGAGCCTCCATCAGCATGGCACTGGTGCAGTTTCAACATTTAGTATCTGTCTCAGCTGAGGACAAGAATACTTGTTCCGAAGGCACTGTGGTGGCTTGGATAGGGGCATAATCAGCACCAGTGAATTTTAGCTGCAATGGTTGGCACCTCCTATTGCCTGTGGAAGTTGATTCGAACAAGCTCCAAGAGCTCATTGATTTTGATATGTAGTTGTTCACAGGTTGTTAAAACAGAACTGTGCATCATTGACCCAAGATTGTTCCCCTTGTGAATGATTGATCAACCAAGAGAACCGGCGGGAGATTTCAGAAGCCATACCAATGTCTATGGATGGCTCGTTGCTCACAGTTTAAGTGAGATAGACGGTGGCGGGGCAAAAGAGATGTAGATCAGGAGACCGAGCACAGCCACAGGGGCCAGCGTTCACTTTACGATAATTTTTTGATTGTAAAGCAACTTTGAGTCAATTAAATAGAGCTCCTGAAACAATATCTTGCTAATTTAACATTAAAAAATACATTATGGTATGTTTCTCAAGCCTTCAATGGAGCCAGAAGCACGAAAATAGGCACTATTGCATAAAGCCCCTATTTCAGCTATTAGCCTCAGATTTGCAAGCACAAGATCCTATCAAGCATTTTGGAGTTGCAGAAGCATGCCATGCTATGCAATAGACGCTCTGAGGTACTTGTGGTAATATATTTTCAGCAAGTGCAAGGACAACAATGGTGTATCTCATATTTTCAGAGAATTTGTCTCTGGCCCTCAACCAATTATGGTATGGTACCACTAAGTCAGTCTTCAGACTTTGGGACCCCATGCTGTTGCTCCGAGCACAGAATATGATTTTTCTACAAGAGCACACCCTCACATTTCTGTGGGGGCAACTGATTCTGTTGGCAATGCCGAAGTGACTTGAAAATTAATCTCTATACTCAATTGGCAAAAGTGGTGGAGTTCAAAATGGGTTTAGACACACATGTTCAGTGAAAGAAAGTAGAATGAATAAATAAAATATGCTCTAGTACTCTTTGTGCTGTGTGAAGCATCACAAACTCTGTTGGTGAAGGATATCTCAGCCATCACTATTGAATTACCCAAACGGCCATTGTCAGTTGCAAATGTGGCACATTCTGCTACTGTAGATTAGCTGTAGGGCTATTACAAGGTTCTTGATTCTCAAATCTGAGACCTGACTTAAGTCGACTCAAGTGACTCGGAGTCTACTTGCACTGACTTGCAAGTCAGGTCAAGTCTCAGTTCTGACTTGACTTGACCTGACTCAAGTCGTGTCAGCCAAGTCGACTTAAGGACAGCCAAGTCTAAGTTGCGGCAACACTAGTTCAGAGCACATTGATCAGCGAGTATGACAATCTCTCCTACGAATCGATGGTCTGGGACGAGTTTTACGGAAGCATACACTTGAACGTCAAGAATATGAGTCTCCCCGTCCCAATTCAACATGGCATATGGATGGCCATCACAAGCTAATAAAGTGGGGCATTGTTATCCATGGGGTCGTCGATGGTTATGATCGAATGGTATGCATGAATTATATCAAAATTCATGGTGCCAATTTCCGGTTATTCAGGTTATAGGTCTCCAGGCTAGTACGAATAATTGTGCATCCACCATCCTCGAGATTTTTTTGAGGGCGGTCAACAAATATGGTGCTCCTTCTCGTGCTCGTGGCGATCGTGGCGGCGAGAATATTGAGGTCTCTGTGTGGATGATAAAATACCGAGGGCCAAATCGGGGTTCGTTCTTGTGGGGACCGTGAGTATTAGACATTCACTGGTTTCATGTGGCTGATCGATTGTAGTTCCACCTGAAACACCCGCATGGAATGTTTGTGGGTTGAGGTCGGGACTCAATTCGCTTGACCTTGGAGGGGTTTCTTCCTTCGACTCGAACGACTACATGGTCTCGATCCGGACAACCCTCATCATTTGTGGTTGTTGCATTACCTGTTCCTCAATGACATTAACAAGGACTGCAACGAGTTCCGAGAATATCGGAACCACCATCCCATTTCGGGCAAGGGACATGATCAGACGCCGGCGGTAATACAATTTAATTCCATTTCAGATGGTGAATTGATAAATATCTGTAGGATATGTGTTTTGTTGGCGAAGTAAAATATGGGAAGTATGTTGATAACTTCGAGGAAGTTCACCCTGATATTCTGGATCAGTACGGAAATCAAGGTAAGCCGATAATATCCATACTATCTCCGACCCAGAAGCGGGCCACACTAGGAAGCGGGCCACTTGGGCCGTAGATCAGTAACAACATGAAGTTAGAACTTGGGCTTACTTGTATGTTGGAAGACATGTCCGGACGCCCCTATGACCGAGATTTGGAGCAGTTTGATTGGGTTGATGTGATGCAATGCCCGATTTCGTTACGGGGGGAGATGCCGAACACGTGTTTTCTTATTTTGGCACCGCACTGCTTGGCCCAAATTGCCTCGATCTCCCGCACCTCTCGCTCGTTCCGCGCCATCCGGGCCGCGTTCTGCTCGGTAGATGTCTGGCTACAACCCAAGACCTAAGCCGACCCTCCTCAACACCACTGCACTGATTCTGGTGCGCTCTTGCATTACCATCTTTTTCTCACAGGCCGCCTCCTCGTGGCCGGTCTATCGAAGCGCATCGTAGGGCTACGTTTTCCAAATTTGGGACGGGCAACAAACACGACTATTGCATTGCCTGGTTAGTGTCGACATGATTTTAACGATTTTATTCCGTCCTCATTGCAGCTCACTTTGCCAAACAGTCATCTTACTGCCGGCCGACACTCCAGGCTTTTTTGGAAAGTGGAAAGCCCCAGTCGGGAGTCTCGTGGCTACAGTACGTCCATACTGCTCCTCAGAACCTGATTCCCGCTCAACGAGGATCCACGGACCAAATTGTCGCTGTACAGGTGTTCGCTATCAGACAGGTTTTGCCCTATCGCCAACGGCAATTGATATCATTTCCCCCGTCCTTGCCTGGCTATTTCCTATTGAATACGATGTTTTCCATCCATGCTTTCGTGAAATGTGGCTCGGGCGCTTTGTCGTCGCGTATAAGCAGCTTGCAAACATCGATTTTTCCTTGCCTCGCTGCCCCACTTTGAACCTCTATCTCCCATGCAAACTCGTGCGCGACTTCGTCTGAGCGAGCCCGACCCATCCAACGACCACATCAATGACACTACCACTTCCGACGACAACGAAGGGGCTGCGTCCGATGCCGCAGCCGGTGACGACGAAGACCTTGAACACCTCCCTCTCGAGCGACGAATCCAGCTTGCCATGGCTGCTGTGCAAACCGGTGTGATGTCGGACCGTAAGGCCGCTCTCTACTATCGTGCTCCGCGTACCACCATCCAGAGGCGCATCAAGGGGGTGTTGCCTCGCCGGGAGGCTCATGCTCATGAGCGCAGCCTTACTAATCCACAAGAAGAAGTTTTGGCGGAGTGGATTAAGGTGCGGACATGATTGTAGCTCACTGAAGCTCGTTATTTATCACCTCCCAGGTGCTGGGTAAGCGTGGAATGCCCCTTAGCCTTACCACTATCGGGGCCTATGCGGCCGAAATTTTCGGAGCGCCGCTTGGAGTCACCTGGCCAGTGCGATTCAAAAAACGGCACCCCGACCTCAAGGTTAAATGGACGACCAAGCTCGAACAGTGTCGCGTCATGGCTCTCACACGACCTGTCGTGCACGATTATTTCGTCCTTCTCCGCGAGACAATTGAAGCGTACCACATCAAACCCAAAAACATCTGGAATATGGACGAGAAGGTGAGTCATTTCTCCTCTGCCGACCACCGGGAATGTTTTAACCGGGTTTGAACTAGGGCATTCAGCTGGGGCTCGGCGACAAAATTCATGTACTGGTCGACAGGGATCAGAAGGTCGCCCACAAGATCGAAAGCGGCAATCGGGAGCTCGTTACCATCATCGAGTGTATCAGCGCAGATGGTACTGCACTTCATCCCTCCGTGGTGTTTCAAGGGCAACGTCGAGATTTGCGATGGGGAGAGGATAACCCATGCAATGCTAGGTCCGTCATTCATTTAGCTCTGCTTCTCCTTCTTATGTACGTGCAATGTGCAGTATCTCAATCTCCCCGAACGGTTGGACAGATCAGGAACTGGGTGCATTCTGGCTGGTGAAGGATTTTGCCCCAGCGTCTGCCGAGCGTTTGGATGATCCTGGCGACTATCGGCTCTTGGTATTGGATGGCCACAACAGCCACGGCACATTCCACTTCATCGACTTCGCTCAGGTAGCGTAATTTTACGAGTCCTGTAGTGTCGTCTAACCTTTTCGCTGTTCTAGAAGCATCGAATCATTGTCTTGTGCCTTCCTTCCCACACCACACATGCTCTCCAACCCTGCGATGTGGGGTGTTTTCGGTCCCCTTGCGGCCATGTGGAAGGCGAGAGTTTCGCATGTAAGCACAGGTGTTAGAGGTTCCCATTATTCACGGCTCAGTCTTTTCTTAAAATGTAGCAACACGCACAAAACATACCAATAGACAAATACAATCTCCTCTCAAACTATGCTGTCGCACGCGATAAGGCATTCAAAGAAAGTACAATTAAATCTGCTTTTCGGAAATGTGGTATCTATCCGCTCGACGAGGGTGCTATTCCGGACGACGCGTTTGAACCCGCACTCAACTACACCACTCAGGCGGCTATGCTGCTTCCTCCGCGTATCCCGTCTTTACTTGTTCCGGTTGCGGCCGTAGAGCCAGCTTCTGCAGCGGAGAGCTCAAACCAATACGGTGCGTGGAAAATATTGCATTCCAATTTTAACTGAATCACAAATGAATCAGGTGCTCGTACTTTGAGTCGTTCTTCTCACACAACGGACCTTACATCGGGTAGCCAGTCCCCTCCATCCACTCCCATCAGCTCCACCGCGACCGATACTTCATCCGCCGTTGGTCCATCCACTGGTCCATCGACACCCACCAACACTGTCACTACGACCACGCGTGGGGCGGTGCGAGCGGCGTACACCATCGCGATGCCATCACCCCTTCGTAAGACAGCATCACAGAAGGCGCTGACCGCTGAGAACGAGGAGCTGCGCAGTCTTCTCAGGGCCGCGGGGGTTGAGCTTGAAAAAAACCACGCCCAGATGGCTTTGATGGAGCGCGAGAACGCGAATATTCGTCAGCGGCTGTATGCGAAGAAGAATAAGAAAAAGCGGGCGTACACCACTGGGCAGGCCCGGCTCATGACCAGTGCGGAGATGCACGAGGCGTTGTTGAGGGACCTCCAAAAGAAACAGATGGGTGAGCTGCATTCCGAGTTGAAGAAGAAGGTGTTTCCGGGCATTAGGAAATCACTCAGCGACGCAGTGAAAGCTGCGAAGGCGAAGGCTAGACGAGAGGCCCAGGAAGCAAAGGCGGCAGAGAAGGCGGCAAAGGCGGCGGAGAAGGCGGCGGAGAAGACGGCAGCAAAGGCTGCGAAGGCGGCAGCCAGAGGACGCGGGCGTGCGCGCGCGCGCAGACGTGGCAGCGGGGGGGCCAGCGGTGCCCGTAGGAGCGGTGGGGCCAAGACTCGAGGTAGAGGAGCAGCGGGGGAGCGATGACGATGAAGAATCGGGCTCAGAATCGGAGCCTTCTGATGAAGAACGCGATTCTGACGCGCAAGGTTCCTCGGCATCCTCTGACGAAGAACCCGATTTCCAAGGACCCATAGGTACGCCTCCCAGCCCCGGCGTGAACGACATTGCTCGTACGGTGCAGGACGACTCGGACGACAAAGATGACGAAGGTGAAACTGAGATCGACTCATTCAATGGTCACCGGTGGGAGGCCCGGCGTAACCTGCAGTTCCAGGTCATCTGGACTGACAGCGACGTAACCTGGGAGTCATTGGCTAATGTCAATGATTGCGCGGCGATGGAGGACTATCTGGCGCACCGTGATGTGGATGATCCCTTGCTTTTACCCAAGCGTAAATACCTCATTAAGACTACACTGAGTAATGAGTAGTTTTGGACTTCCCAGAAGCCTCTTGTATCCGTCGAACAAGTTTCTTGCATCTGCGGTTCATTGACAAAGGCGGAGCGAGCGAAATAAAGGCGAGTGGCGTGGCTAGCTTAAAGTTCCCACGCCTGGCCCGCTTCGTAGTTCTGGCCATTTTTGGATTCGCCGCGGCAAAATACTCACCACACTCATCCTTGAACTAACCAAAACCCTTAAGGTGGCCCACTTCGCAGTGGGATATAGTACATCCGACAACTGATTATTCGTCCAAGATAATATCGACGCTGTGATTGCTGGGGATCAGGAACATCATGTCCGCCACAAGCCCATTGACGTTCCGAAACATGCACATCCTTTCAATAGCGACGAAGCTGCAGAGATTTTCTCTCAAGCCCTCGAAGACGTCAAGGCGGCAGGGATTATTCCCCGACACCTCGGTGTTCAGCAACAGGGTGGTTTAAGATTAAACCACCACGTTGCCAATGTGGGCCTGGTTTAAACCATTGTGGTTTAAACCGCCCTCCTATAATCATATAGGGAGCAGGCTTGGTTTGAACCACAGTGGTTGAAACCAGTTTAAGCCGGTTTAAACCGTGGTTTAAACCGTAGTTTAAGCCGGTTTAAGCCGTGGTTTAAACCGTACTTTAAGCCGGTTTAAACCAGATGGCTTAAACTGGTTCAAACCAGATGGTTTAAGCCGGTTTAAACCAATGATGGTTTAAACCGGTTTAAACCAAAGTTGTTTGGACATTTTTTTTTTTCTTTTGTCTTGACTCTCATTTTTTCCTCCCTCTTACAGCTCTTTGCGGAACTTAGGGTGTGGCTCATTTTTTATCAAAATTTGATGCTTCCACCAGGATGGCTGCTGTGGGCTCAATTCCCAACTGTTTCCCTTGACAATATGACCATTGAATTCGCATTTCCATTCTGGAGGGCATGGCCTCCTCAGATTTACTGATGGCGAATCAAATTACCTGATTGGGAGAATATCTAGGTTTTGAGTAGGATGGCTGTAACATGAGCTATATTTGTTCGATTGGGCCAATTTTTTGATACAATGGACTCACAGGTATATCAGAGGGCAGCAAATACCGGAATTTTTTAATGTGACCCATACCTCGGATTCATTATCTATTACGAGCACATCAAACTCTATTTTTGAAGTCTTGAGCCAATCACAAGTCATATAAAAAATCCCGGTATTTGCTGCCCACCAGTATACCTGTGAGTTCATTGTATCAAATAATCAGCCCAATCAAACAAATATAGCTCATGTTACAGCTGTCCGGCTCAGCCATGATGGTTCTCAACAACTAAAACAATCAAAATACTCCCTAAGTCCGTATATGGCCATATTAGGTCTGTACCATACTGTGGAGCCAGGTCGGCCTCCGTATCTTGCCGTACCATAGGCTTCCGTATGCCATATGACCCATATTTGGCCCCGTACCGTATATGATACGTACAGCACCGATCCCTAGCTTTAAACAATTTTTTCGCAATTATTCACAATTTTTCTGTGATTTTTTGAGTCCAAATGGAATGAGTTTCCTTTTTTTGGAAGGAGTCAGGGGTCGGGAGGTGGGCAGTCACTAATATTAAGAGAGGAGGAAAACATGACAGTCAAGACAAAAGAAGAAAAAAAACATATCCAAACAACTTTGGTTTGAACCGGTTTAAACCATCACTGGTTTAAACTAGTGTTGCTGCAACTCAAGTCGATTGAATTCGACTTAACTCGTTTGCTGACCTGTCCTTATATATTTTCTCGAATATTATACCTGTCAAACAATGCATCATGATGCCTCTACAACATATATTAACCATTTCCGGTGACATCACCTTGTCATCGGGTAATACGTGATATACGCTCCCGAAGTCGCCGACTCGGCAAGTCGACTTGGATTACGTTAATTCCCATGTATCTCCACGGTCAATCACTATTTCGCCAAATGCCACGTAAACATGGTGGACCTAGTATAACTCCATGTGCTGAACCCCTAATACCCCAGAGTTGACGTGTTCCTCGGACGGTAAGCACGTTAAGTCGAATTCGTGCGACTTGAGTCGCGGCAACACTAGTTTAAACCATCATTGGTTTAAACCGGCTTAAACCATGGTTTGAACCAGTTTAAGCCATCTGGTTTAAACCGGCTTAAACCATGGTTTTAAACCACTGTGGTTCAAAACCAAGCCTGCTCCCTATATGATTATAGGAGGGCGGTTTAAACCACAATGGTTTAAACCAGGCCCACGTTGCCAATGTGGTGGTTTGAACTGAAACCACCCTACAGTACGTTGATATCACTCTCCCATTCCCTGTGTGGTGGCCCCGCGCATTAGCTTGGGCACAGGGTTTAGAACTTTTGTCAAAAATTCAGGCCGTAGAAAATGGAGAAATTGTGTTGCCATAATAATTTCATGCAAAGTATACATGTCTCATTTATGGAAAGGGTGAGCAACGACGTGTGAAGAGCAAAGCGGAAAGGTACGGAGGATGCAAACAGTGGACTGAAAATGGGCGGGGGCCCGTACCCTGGTCATGGTTCTGTGCAGAGAATATGAATTTCTAAAGTAACAAGATAGGACTGTGAACAATGTACCTACTTTCCGATGCTGGTAGGGTCAAGGTCTCCCTGCGGCTTCGTGATCCAGTGAATTCTGGATCCTAGAAGAATGAATACAATTTTGTGGTTGGAGTCGACAAGAATGACCTTGTAGTATTTGTGGACACCATCTTGGTTGATCCAGTACAATTTCAGGACACACAGGTTATGGAACCGCTTGCCCACCCGCTCCTCATTGCATTTCCATTGGATGAATTAGATCGTATTGGTACTCTGCTTCAAACCAGGTCAGCATGATTGCCGAGTCCAAACTCGAGAAAACATTGCCACGTCTCACCTTCAGTCGTCCATGCCTTGCACTGGAAAGGACAGCAGTGGCTGCTCCTGCACGGGCTTCCAGCCCAAGGACAGTCAAGATAAGCCTTCGAAGTGCAAGTGTTGCAAGCACCGGAAGAAATACCACACTGCGGCTCCCGATGTTTCTACCGTGCTGGCGCAATACGACCTGGCCCACCTCCAGAGCAAGAAGGTATCTGAAGAGCAGGCTCGTCGTGAGACCAATAAAGGGCTCCATGGAGGAAAAACCAAAGAAGCCGACAACAAGAAGGGTACGGCCGCATCGAAATCTGGCTCAAGCAAGGTAAGAGATATCTTTCCCAGTTCGCAGTCTCTGACTACTGCTTGAGGTGTCGACCAAAGCCAGCGCCGACGAGACGATGGTTAAAGTCGGAACCATCCAGATTATCCTTGCCGGTCTTGATGTGCATTGTGGTCTCGGTTAATCAGGTGTGCCAAGGTGATGCTAGTTCTAAATAGCCCGACGGTAAACCATTGAGCGACAAGTGTCCAGATCCCAGTTACTGTCCGCCTATATATTCTTTAGGTATTACCTTGTTTCAGTAGTCTCTTGTATCCCCCGCGCTCGTGTTCCCGCGCTCTGAATACATTTCCCTGCGGCTCACCTTTGCGTGCGACTTTGACTTTCACAACCTACAGTGAATGTCTAGTCTAAGCGAGCACAAGCCACGCCACGCCCGCCCGCCACAGCCATTTTAAACTCCGCTAAGCGGCGCAAGCCATTCCGCCAAGCCACTCGGCTAAGTCTCCTGCTAACCCCGTGTCCACCTCGTCCATCATACCATCTGTGTCCTCTTCCACTCCATCCACCTCTGTTTCTAGCACGATACCATCGATTGCTGGCCCTTCGTCCGCGGTAATGTTCAACAGGCCCTCGTTTAACACTGGCAATATCCCTATTCGCAAGGGCCTGAATATTCCGCAATCAACATCCAACATCTGGGGCAAATTTAAGTAGTCTCTTTGCATACACGGAACAGCTATGTCTTATACCCTCACACGCACTTGTTTGAAGCCGACAGACTTCGGTTCAGACCCACATTCTTTCATAACCTTTGTACTCGATTATAGCCACTCATTTCGCATAAACTTTGGTTTACTTGGACCCGCATTCCTTCACAACCTTCGTACTCAATTATACCCTCTCATTCCTCACATTGTTGCTCCCACTCCTTCCATACCTTACTTGCACTCAATCTAATGGTTACTATGCCTTTCTGAACAAGTTCCCAAACATACCTAAATTTGTTGCGCGAAGTTGCAAACAAAAGTTTTGCGGGCGACTTCAAAAGTTATGCGGGCGGCTTCAAAAGTTTTGCAGGGCGGCTTCAAAAGTTTTGCGGGCGACGTCAAAAGTTTTGCGGGAATCAGTGATTTCCCCGCAAAAGAAACACACCGATTATGTCCATCTTTTTAGCGCGGAGGGCGCTAAAACACCTATTTTTGTTGCAGAAAGACCGAAATCACTGAAAAATGTTGCGGCGGAATAAATGTGCATTTAGACCGCCAGAATTGTCAAGAATGAGCTATCAGAAATCAGACATTGTTATTAAGGAAAATTCAAAGTTACTCACATCAAAGGCTTGTTTCATGGTACCATTGCTAAAGGGCTTGTTGAAGATATGTTCACGGACAATGTCACCGGTATCAATGAGTGTGTGGGGTTTCCAGTCTGGACAGCAGTGATGCATGTAATTTTTCTGCAGGTAATCGGGCTCTGAATCTGGACTGCAGTGCAACCGGTCCGTGTCGAGCGAGAGAACTCTGAGCTCAGAACTAATGGAAAATGATGAATGCCATCACGGAAATTCAATACAAAGAAATTTCACCTCCACTGCCCACAGGTGTCGATGGACGAATTTATTTGTTCTTTGGAGCTACAACATTCTTCGAGGACTCAGTGCGGTCTCTCTTATGCCCGTGTAACATCATCCATTTTGGAGGGATAAATCTGAGAGATAGATCGGGGCATTTCTTGATTTTTGATTGCCTCTTTACATTGTAGCCACTGATATGTATTTACACTCAGAAATAACCATAAATGGTGGCCTACCGCATCGTAGTGTATATATAGTTCAAGACAAATGAATGCTGAATTTTTTGCTGTCTTTGAGAAATGTTTCCACTTTTTTGGAACATCGTGAAGATAGATCGGTGCATTTGATGGAGCACTGTGATAGGTGTAGAAATCTCCCAATGTCATGGTAGAGGTGTTGCGATCCAAAAGGCGATTGTTAGACCAATGAAATGAAGTTTCATTGCTGAAAAATCAACTTTAGATTTCAATTCCTGGATTTGCATGCAGTGGCCACTTACTCTTGAAGAGGAATCAGGGTCTGTTGTGTCCACTCAATATTTACGGCTTGCACAATATCGGATTTTATGTCTACATGTACATTTAAGACACCAGTGGGACAATGACCCCAATGCAACTGACCATTCAAGAAGAGATTAGCTGACCACTTTTTCGATGCACTACCAAGTCTGGCATCAAGCTTTGAATTTTTGCTTGACCGCACCTGAAAAAATTAAGGGAATTGGGCCTGCAGATGAATCATAAATCAAATACCCCCCCCAGAAAACCATGATCAGTGTATCGTCCGGAAGTCCACTGCCATGTTCGTGGGCCAGAAGTGTGCTGGTGGTCAAATGTGTGCCCAGCACCGGATTTTTTGAGTTTGAGTTGGCAGGTGGGAGCTTAAGATGTTGACGGGTTGCTTCCAGCCGAGCTTTGTTGGCCTCATTGGCAGCATTTGCCACGATCAATGGTCCAAGTCCCGACCTATTCACAGCTGATCCTGACTCGGAAGCTACTGAAGATCCTGCTGCTGAATCGGATTCAAAGCACATCCAAAGAATGCAGTGATATCGATGAATACTTACTATGAGCTATAATATTGCAGGTTGCTGTTCCGCAAGTTTGGATTGAACCAGGGGTCAGAGGAGCCATGTTGTGCCGAGTGATACCGCATAACAAGCATTGCGGCCAAGACTAAATTGCACCAAGTGAGAGAAAATATGCAAAACATCGAGAGACACAGACAAAAATCATCACAGAGCCGTTTGTTGAACCTCTAAGCCGTCACAACGACCCCCCCCCCCCCCCCCCCCAGTAGCAAAAAAGGTCTAATTTACTACCGCTGTCAAACTATCAAATAGGTAAAGTCGGTCAAGCGTCACACCCCCTGTCGATTTGAATTGAAAACCCCAGTAAGCTTGATACATTTTGCACATTTTCTGCTGGCTTGGTGGAGTGGAAAGGGCTTGCCACAGTCACTGCACTCCTCTGGGCTGTCTGTCTCTGATTCAGGCATGGCAAACGAGCAGAAACGAAAGACAAAATGATGCTTTTGCGTGCAAAAACAAGTCAGTGATATTCTGCCGAAATGATTCGGTAGTTATTTTTTCTAAAAGAAATTGCGGCACTGAAAGACCTGCTAGAATTTTCTTTCTATATTTAAAGGTGCAAGAGTCATTCTGACTACGAGTTCTAATTTTATCGCGTTCAAAACGGGCAAAGTGCCAGTGTGCCTGTACCTCTGATAGAAACAAACATTATACCCAATCCAACCGGAAAAAATGGCGCAGGAGAAAAGCACTGTAAGAGTAGCAGCTGTAGTTTGGACACTCATCTGAAGTGTTGTAAATCCTCCTGATGATGTTCTTCAAGAACGTTTTTGGAGTATGTTCATTTGGGTTGTCCACAAGCACAGAAATTGGTCCGACTTGCTAAGGACCACAACCTATCTATTGGGTTAGTTCGATTACTACTCGTATCTTAAGCAGATGTGATGATGCGCATTGTACCTGCTTGTGCTGCCGAAATTACCCCATTCATTGTCTCAGCTGACCCTCTCTATCAGTAACTAGCTCAGATGCCCAGGCCCTTGGTTAAATTCGAGGCCGCCGATCAAGCCCTCAAGCTCCGCTCAAAAGGCAAGCGATGTATTGCCCCGCTTCTTCTTCTCCCCCGTCATCTCTCTGGATTCCACGTCGCCGGTGTCTGCTCCTCGATTTTCTTGTGCACAATTACTCGTATCTTAAGCAGATGCCCTGATTTCATATGCACATGTTTATATTCTTCCTTTTCTCCCACTCCGCCCGGCAACTACCGTATGTCAACCATTGTCTCGGTTGCCTCATGGCTTTATTTCTCACGTTTAATTTTGAACACCACAAATTAGCTTCAACCTCGGCTCCATCCGCGCGCTCAAGCCCGACTCAAAAGGAAGGTATCCGTCAAATAATAATGATCAGGCTTGCGTTCCTTCCCCCATCACCATCCGACTGTCCGACGCTCTCCCATCCTGGAGCCGTACCATCGTGTATGCGTGATCAAACTTGGGACGCAAGGCCCTTTCCTGACAACTGCAAAACCCGGGTTGGTTGGACACTCCTCAATCGCTCAAATTCTGCGGAATATACGATCGGGTTCTTGCGCAAGAGTTCTCGAGTTTTCAATGTACTCGTCAAGCATCCTCAAGATCACCTAGGGCAACGAGTTGAATTATGTCTGATACTGATCACTGTCTCCCCTCGACTTCGATCGTGTCCCATATCCTGACTCTCTGCAATCTTTCCTCTCAAAGCACTGGTATCTCACACTCCGCGATCTCAGTTGGATCTTGCTGATACTTTTTGGAGAGGACAGATTCGATGCATTGTATTCCGCCCGTCTCTCCATCAGCGCTTACCGAGGCGAAGAGCTCGCCTTATTTCGTGTATGGCTTGAATATTCTTATCGGCAGTCCCAATCCATTGCTCACGTTGCCACTTCAGCGACCCAGGATTTCCGCATCTCCCCCTCGGTCGTGTTTTTGAAAACAGCTGCAACTGTACAAAGCGTTGCATGTATCTTCCATTCCAATGTATGTCGCTCACCTCGGCATCGATATAAACCACTGACTTATGAATCCAAGTACTGAATGTTGATGCCTGTCGAATTACGCAGTTGGGGTCTTCCCTGAGCCGTCTCATTACCACGTCAGTTGTCCCCAATTCCTACTTTTGCACCAATGACGAGTCCGCCAACAGGATAATAATCTACTGTCACCATGGTACTCTACGGCTGGCAGGCCGCAGCCACCTCCGAGTCCCACACGTCGAGGGTATGTGGTTCTTGGTTCTTCCAATTTGAGAGCCAGATGACTTATGGTTGATTTATGTACAGTGAGCACTCAACTATAATTTCGGAGTTCAACTCACATAATGCATGCGATGGTACCCGTCGTCTGACCCAGTTTTTTTCGTGCGGCCCACCTGCCTTGCAGCGTCGGCAGCCACAATTCGCATTTCCACCCATATGCGATGCCTCTTCCGACTGCTGGGGGTTATCGGCCGGAAGACTCGGCAGCCGCAAGATTACACGGCAATTTCGTCTGGTCTCTGCATTATAGCACGGAATCGGTGTGGTATGCGTGTCTCTGAAAAACGAAGTCAGTGGACGACCACTGGATCGGGGAAGTACTTACACGACCTGCTCCTTGAATGCAGAGAATTGCTCTGGTGACGTTGCGTGCGGGGAAGTGGAGACAAAGCGAACAAAATATTCTTGCTGAAGGAGACGACCCGGAAGATTCGAGTTGGCTAAGTACATGTTGATGTGCTTGTTATATTGCTTAGATTTATTCCCAGAGACGTCGTCCGCCCAAATTGGGACCATAACAACATAAAGGTCGTCACCCCCGGCGAGATCACGAAGTTTGTTCGGCATCGCCGGGGCACTAACACCGTCTAAACTTCGTTAGATACCAGAAACGAATTGATACATTGCTTGACATACCTGCCCATTTGATTTGGTCGCCTTTATGTTGGAGGACATCATGATAGGTATGGGTAAACTGTACCGCAGGAACGGAACGCATGTCGAGGCCGATTTTCCACCCAGTCTATCAATTGTTATAATATTCTCAACAGCGTATTAGAAAAAAATAATCATACCTCAGCAGGCGTAACATCCAAGCAATCGGCACACAGAACTCCTTCTCTCTTGATCCAGGCCACGGGGATCACGTAGGATATGTCGGCAAGTTGAGCAACCTCCTCAATGTAGAATTGGCGAAGCCCACGTGCATACATCGGAGTGAGTTCCGATGGTTTGTACTCCTTCCAGCGCTCGGACTTGCCATACTTCGGCAATCGGTCCAGTTGTTTCCTCTGGATAGAACTGAAGATGTTTTGCAACTTCCGGGTTTGAGAAGTCCTATAAATCGCCGTAAGAAAGCCAAAATCAGGAACATATCAGAGAACAAAACACGATCTCACCCGCGCAATTGTTTCCCGAATATCGTTTACAAAGAAGCGGTTACCCACACTGGATGTGTAAGCTTTCGGCTCACTTCCGCACAAGTCGCGAAGGTGGTTCTGCATCTTGCGGAAGCTATTGTACGATGGGACGTTAGCAATGCCAGGTTAGGTGTGAATTTATCATGTCGACCCATAATCCAACGTTCTCTCAGCGTAAGCATGTTTTCTCGATGAGCACTTTATCTTCCATGCTCTTTGCAAGCCCACGCTTCTTTCTCATGACTTCCCAGCTGCATTCACATATTTGTTCTTGAATTCTGGCGGTTCCGGTGAGTCGCCGCTTTTCTCGACGCTCTAGATTTTTTTTCTTACTTACCTGATGTCTAGCTTTCTGCAGGTGCATACCGGTATTCTCGCATGCAGCTACCCACCAGCTTTCCATGCATGTTTCTCACTCGTTTAATTTGGCTGGCGTATCGCCCGGCGCGTAACTCCAGCAATGGTGACACTAACATCCGGGTACACACGTTGACGACGTATAGGGATACACAATAATTTTCTACTCAGTTTTACCTTCAGGTGAGCTGCCCGATGCGGATTTGTCATGCTGGTGTAGACTTTTTCTCATCCTCCCTCTTACAGACCGCTGATATTTCTTTTCGCCTGGCGCGTTGTGGACGTCTACAGCATCCAGTTCGATACTCATGCATTTTTGGGTATCTCTCCAGATGGATGCTAACCGACGCGTTCCAGCCTCGTGCACGATGGAACGGCGTGTTTACATCAACGCCTTAACTTTCGTCTAATTTTGAGAGTCTCAGGAGCGAGGGTCCTATTGGCGTAGATTTTGCATGAATAAGTTGAATTGTTTGACATTTGAATCGGTTTGCAAGTTAACGTTGAGCGGACCTGGAGGTTGAACCTTACCATATCACCCGCAATTTTCGCCAACCGTACATGAGATTTTCCAACATGTCTTCTTTGCCGCCGGAGCGAAGCGAAGGCATATCTTGTATTCACTAATGTATGCACGAGTACTGCGCCCTGGGTCTGCAAATTATGCAAAATTGATTAGTAAATGGCGCATATTTACGCGTGGAGACATCGCGGAGGATCATTTCAAGGTTAAATTAAACTGCGATTGTGAAGATCCTCTTGGCGAACAATCGTTGAACAACATACTTACCCACTCGGCATTCCTGAATGCAACAAGTAATTGATCAATTCTCCTCAATCGGAGTCTGTCCGTAGCGGTTCAGCTTGTTATGCTCGGTTGTAGAACCACGGGTCGAAGAAAAGCTCTTACGCCGGATCTTAATCCACAGAACATATATTGCCGCACAGCGGCCGCCGGTGAAGGGAAAGAAGGAACGAGCACAGCCTCCATCACGGGTCGTATTTGGCAATCATATCTTGCTTCCTTTCCTACAACTCCCACAACGGTTCTGGGCCAAGGAGCATGGACGCGACTGAGAGAATCAAGGAGGAAGATTCACCGCAAGCTACCATACGGGTGGAGGACCTGTGGTTCCCGGACCACAATCTTGTTCTTCAAGGCCGGTAATCGGCTGTTTCGCGTTTCCGGTGGCCTTCTTGCGGCGCGCTCTCCGGTATTCCGGGATATGCTCTCGATTCCGCAGCCAGATAGCCAACCCCTGATTGATGGGTGTCCTGTGGTCATCCTTCACGACTCGCCACTCGATGCCGAATATTTTCTGAAAGCAATTTTCGACTCAGCGTACGGGACGACATCATCTAATTGGAGACCATCACTGACCCAGAATTTACAGCTTTTTTGAGCGTCCCCCTGCTCTCACGACATTCCACATTGTCGCTGGCGTCCTACGGCTTGCCACAAAGTATGACGTGGAGTACCTCCAACACCGCGCCTTGCTACACCTCTCAGCCGCCTTGCCACGTTCTTTGGAAGAATACGACTTGCGCACCCCCGCGGGCCCCTTTGCCTCCCGGCACTCAGAATTCTCCCTGCTCATACTCGCGGCCGATCTCGGCCTCACCTGGGCCCTGCCAATGGCAATGTACCTTGCCTCTTGCTTCCCCGTCAAGGCCATCATCGACGGCATCCCATTCGCCGGCTCCGATACCCAGCTCCCCCTCCCCCTCCAGCGCACGCTCCTCATCGGGCGCAGCACCCTCGCAATCGCGCAAAACAACGACATCATCCGCTGCCTCCGAGTGCTCCCATCGGACGGCTGTCTCTCCCGCGAGGCCTGCCAGTCCAAATCGCGCCAGGCGCACGACGCGATTCACTGGGATCAAGGGCGTCAACCCGCTCGGCGTGATGAATGCCGCGGTCTGGAGCACGCTTGCGCCGCTGCTCTGCGCGCCGTGCTATCTCGCAGCCGAGGACGAGCACCGGCGGGCGAGACAAAAGATCTGGGGCGCGCTGCCGGCGGTGTTTGGCCTCGAGCTTGAGGCGTGGGGCGCACCGCAGACGTAGCACGGACTATCGTAACCTCATTTTGAATATCGGAGATCTAATGTGGAGTGGGACTGGAAGACATCGGGTTTCTTGTCGGCGAACATACGAAGACATATCCCATTCCACCCGATCACTCGTGCAATTTTCAACTTTCTGTACGCACTTCTCAGCTGTCTATCCTCCCCCCTGCACCCGATGTTCTCATATCCACCTTACAGCAGCTCTAGATTAGGTGGCCTTCCCCGACCTCCCATACACCTCGAACTCGTGCAAATGCGCATCCTGGACGCATCTTGGGTTACACCAGGTACGGCATATGTCAACACACGTTCCACCCACGAGATATATCATCCGAACTGTAGTCAAATATTCTTCAAGGCTTGGCCATTTAGAACCGGCCAATGAAATTAGGCACACATGCAAGGAATACCGGAATCCCTATGTGTAGGAAGAGTAAGCAGACGATCCTCGTTCGATTCGGGGGCAGGTAGTGCGTGGTAGAATCGTTTCTTGTTTTGTTTTTCCTGCTCTACCTCTTTGCCCTTGCGTCTTACGGAGGATCCCAAGTACATCAACTCACACACGACGTTCGAGCTCTTCATGAACCCTTGAGTCAAGACGAGTTCGATAATTCTGGTCAGAAGTGCAATAAATGATTTTGACTAAGTGTGAGACAGAGCACTGAACCGAATTCCGCTAGAGAGTCGAGACTTGAAAGGTAGGAAATGTAAAATACGCAAAGCCTTGCTGCTTTGCTGTGATCGGCTTCGTCACCGAGGAAAAAATCCACCGTGCAGAAGCAATTTCACTATCGCAACAGAAAACGGGGGGCGGCGTAGCAGCGCTGAGCAGTGTAGCGGTCGACAGCAAACCGAAGACTTTCTGAGTCAAGAGACGAATATTCGGGAGTAGATTGATCGTTATTCGGACCGATGGAACTGCAGACAATGAGATATTTATAATACAGCAAAGAAGACAGAAAGAAAGGGCATAATTGTCCCATGTCGTGCGCCGACCTCCACACTTTCTGCGCAGGACTTGTCGGCGTGGATGTCTCACTCAAGCCTCCGCCAACCACTCCGCAATCGCACCGAGCGTCTCCCCGCGCTGCGGCTCCTGTAGCCCCGGAAACAGCAGGAAATCGTGAACGCTATCCGGTGCCTCGAGATAGCGCACGCCTTCGCCCAAATCACGGCTTATCCGCTCATTAAGGGTGCGGATCGAGTCACGCAGAATCTCCGCTTCCCCAGCAGAGATGAAGGTGCGCGGGAAGCCCTCGAAGCTGACGTCGAGGTGGCGCGATGCCGGAGAGATGTACGGGTTTGTCTCGGCTGTGCCGAGCCCGAGAGGTCCGGTGAAGGCGCGGATTGACCAATGGAGGAAGTTGGGACGCGCTGGAGGCCCGGTGGGTGCGGCGAGGAAGTCGGATGCAGCGCAGGTAATGAGGGAGGAGTTGGGCGTCTCGTGCGAGGTGCCGAGGTCGGCCCAGGGGGAGAGTAGTAGGAGGGCACCGGGAGGGGGAAGGTCGGAGATGGGGTGCTCGACGAGGTAGCGCACGAGGGCGAGTGCGAGGTTTCCGCCTGCGGAATCTCCCATGAAAACGATGGATGCGGGGGGGATGTGCAGGGTGGAAACGAGGGTAGTGGTAGCCTGTGAGAGCGTCGATGAGGGCAGTCGGGAACGGGTGGGCTACGGCGAACGGCGTGGTGGACGAGAGGCGGTATTCGATGCTGAAGGTTCGATGAACACACGCAGCGTGTTGAATCACTCCACGCGCGGCATGGCCGGGGAACTGGGCCGGATGTGCAGACCAAATCGTGTATCCGCCGCCGTGCAGTGCATATATGATTTTTTCCCCAGGCATGAGTGGAGCCTCTGGCGCGACCGTGGAGCCGGGTTCATGGATCCAATATCCGGGCAGTCGAATCGGCGCGACCTCTGCTACAGAGGCCCACATCGCGACCTTTCCGAAGATATAACTTTGTGGGACAGGACTAACCCAAACGCCATGATATCCTGGCCCCGGAACCAGTGCGAGGTGGTTTGGTGGTGGTGTTTGGAAGTTTCCAACTCTGGTAGGGTGCGTTAGACAGTGCATCAGAACCAAGGCTCGCTACTTATTACTTGTCATTCATCGAAAAGATATGGCGTCCAAGCTTCACCATAACACTGAGCGACCAGCTCCAAGACTTTCGCGGTCGCCATCCGCTATGTTTCTATATTCAGCGATCTGCCGGCAGGGGGGAGAATGATCCTACCGCGGGATCGCAAGCAACGCCCAGCAAGGGACACGGACGAGGGCGGTTAGTAGTTCGAATGCTAGGTAAGGAATCTTGAGTACTGGGTGCCGCAGGGGAGCATACGCTGTCGTCGACATGATGGTGAGATTACAAGAATATCTGTGTCACGAGCCGCATCGCAACCGACCTTAAATGCGCATTCGTTATTCGGACCGATGGAACTGCAGATAATGAGATATTTATAATACAGCAAAGAAGACAGAAAGAAAGGGCATAATTGTCCCATGTCGTGCGCCAATCTCCACACTTTCTGCGTAGAACTCGTAGGCGTGAATATCTCACTCAAGCCTCCGCCAACCACTCCGCAATCGCACCGAGCGTCTCCCCGCGCTGCGGCTCCTGTAGCCCCGGAAGCAGCAGGAAATCGTGCACGCTATCCGGTGCTTCGAGATAGCGCACGCCTTCGCCCAAATCACGGCTCATCCGCTCATTAAGGGTGCGGATCGAGTCACGCAGAATCTCCGCCTCCCCAGCAGAGATGAAGGTACGCGGAAAGCCCTCGAAGCTGACGTCGAGGTGGCGCGATGCCGGGGAGATGTACTGGTTTGTCTCGGCTGCGCCGAGCCCGAGAGGGCCGGTGAAGGCACGGATAGCCCAGTGGAGGAAGTTGGACGCGCTGGAGGCCCAGTGGGTGCGGCGAGGAAGTCGGACGCAGCGCAGGTAATGAGGGAGGAGTTGGGGGTCTCGTGCGAGGTGCCGAGGTCGGCCCAGGGGGAGAGTAGTAGGAGGGCACCGGGCGGGGGAAGGTCGGAGATGGGGTGCTCGACGAGGGTAGCGCACGAGGGCGAGTGCGAGGTTTCCGCCTGCGGAATCTCCCATGAAAACGATGGACGCGGGGGGGATGTGCAGGGTGGAGACGAAGTAGTGGTAGCCTGTGAGAGCGTCAATGAGGGCAGTCGGGAACGGGTGGGGCTACGGCGAACGGCGTGGTGGACGAGAGGCGGTATTCGATGCTGAAGGTTCGATGAACACACGCAGCCTGTTGAATCACTCCACGCGCGGCATGGCCGGGGAACTGGGCCGGATGTGCAGACCAACGCGTGTACCCGCCGCCGTGCAGTGCATATATGACTTTTTCCCCAGGCATGAGTGGAGCCTCGGGCGCGACCGTGGAACCGGGTTCATGGATCCAATATCCGGGCAGTCGAGTCGGCGCAACCTCTGCTACAGAGGCCCACATCGCGACCTTTCCGAGGATATAGCTTTGTGGGACAGGACTGACCCAAACGCCATGATAACCTGGCCCCGGAACTAGTGCGAGGTGATTTGGTGGTGGTGTTTGGAAGTTTCCAACCCTGGTAGGGTGCGTTAGACAGTGCATCAGAACCAGGCTCGCTACTTATTACTTGTCATTAATTGAAACGATATGGCGTCCAAGCTTCACCATAACACTGAGCGACCAGCTCCAGGACTTTCGTGGTCGCCATCCGCTATGTTCTATATTCAGCGATCTGTCGGCAGGGGGGATAATGATCCTACCGCGGGATCGCAAGCAACGCCCAGCAAGGACACGGACGAGGGCGGTTAGTAGTTCGAATGTTAGGTAAGGAACCTTGAGTACTGGGTGCCGCAGGGAAGCATACGCTGTCATCAACATGGTAGTGAGATTCCAAGAATATCTGTGTCACGAGCCGCATTGCAACCGACCTCAAGTGCGCATTCGGATCATCGGATGCCCAATGTTCAGCCTTTTCGTACTCCACTGCGTAGACGGAGGGGAAGGTGAGATAAAACCTCGTTTGCACCGGAACTGGGAAAATCAGGTACATCAACAAAAAACCATTCGGAAAACAAGGTACACACGGACGTCAGACACTCCTCAGCGTGAGGCCGCCCGCAGTTTACGAGAGTTAACCCTTGCGGCTATTGCGAGTCTGGGGCGACTCGGAATAAACGTTGTTAACGTTTGGGCTTACAGCATTCCGTCGCCACCTGTTCAGTTCAGCTCGGCTATATCAAGAGATGAAACAGGCAAGCCTCGATACCTACGCGCCTTTGTACATTGGACAGCGCCGATGGACAGCCACTAGTTGCCAACCTCGACCAGCCAGAATATTCGAGTGCAGAGTGGTTATTCGGACCGAGAAGTAGAGAGGAGACCGATTGGAATATTTATCGTTCACCAAGGAAGAAACAACAGGCATAATTGTTCCATCTCGTGCGTCAACTCGCCAATTTCTGTGCAGAATCCAGCAGCATTGCCCGCTCACTCAGGCCTCCGCCACCCACTCCGCAATGGCAGCGAGCGTCTCCCCACGCTGCGGCTCCTGCAGCTTTGGAATCAACAAGAAATCATGCACACTATCCGCCGCTTCGAGGTAGCGCACACCCTCGCCTAAATCACGGCTCATACGCTCATTCAGGGTGCGGATCGAGTCGAGGAGGATCTCCGCTCCCCCGGCAGAGATGAAGGTGCGCGGGAAGCCCGCGAAGCTGACGTTGTCAAGGTGGCGCGATGCGGGGGAGATGTACGTGTTCGTCTCGGCTGCGCCGAGCCCGAGGGGGCCGGTGAACGCGCGGATGGACCAGTGCAGGAAGTTGGAGGTGGTGCGCGCCGGGGGGCCGATGGGCGGGACGAGGAAGTCGGAGGCGGCGCAGGTGGTGAGGGACGAGTTGGGCGTCTCGTGCGAGGTGCCGAGGTCGACCCAGGGGGAGAGCAGCAGGAGGGCGCGGGCGGGGGAGATTGGGGACTGGATGCTCGACAAGGTAGCGCACCAGAGCCAGTGCGAGGTTTCCGCCGGCGGAGTCGCCCATGAAGACGATGGAGGCAGGGGGGATACGCAGCGTGGATACAAGGTAGTGGTAGCCTGTGAGAGCGTCGATGAGGGCCGTCGGAAACGGGGTGCGCGGTGGCGAACGGCGTCGTGGACGAGAGGCGGTATTCGATGGCGAAGGTCCGGTGGACGCACTCGACGTATTCAATCATTGCGCGCGCCGCTTCGCCAGGGATCTCGTCTGGGTGTGCGGAAAAACGGGTGTATGCGCCACCGTGCAGAGCGTACACAATTTCTCGCCGGGCAGGAGCGGAGCCTCGGGCGCGATCGTGCCAGGCTGGTGGATCCAATATCCGGGGCAGTCGAACCGGCTCAACCCCCGCTATTGAAGCCCACATCGCGACCTTTCCGAGAACGCGGTCTTGTGGAACAGGATCGACCCAGACGCCGTGGTAGCCTGTCCCCGGAACAAGCACGAGGTAGTTGGGTGGCGCTTTGAAGTCACCGACCCTGGCATGGCGCGTTAGACAGTGAAATGCAGAAGGGTGTTTACAGCTACTTTGCTTGAACTATATCCAGATGCCGAACAACTTGAACGACCATCGTTCGAGCCCAGCCCCAAGACTTTCGCGGTCGCCATCCACTATTTCCGACGCTCAGCGATCTGCTGGCAGAGCGACAATAATCTTACCGCGGGATTGAAATCAATGCCCAGTACGGTACACGGACGAGGGCGGTTAGTAGCTCAAATGTCAGGTAAGGGACCTTGAGTATTGGGTGCCGCAGAGGGGCATAGCTGCGCTGGAGGTCTTTCGACATGGCGTGATGAGAGCAACAAATAATATTTTGTCACAAGCCGTGACATTTTGCAATTGCTGATCGAGGCGCTGATGGCGGCTCATATTCCGATCGTCTGATGGATTGTTCAAGTTCCTCGAATCTCTGTTGCATAACAAAGAGCCTTCTCACAATCTTCACCGAAGTGCTCGGCTTGAATTCCGAGGCTGTCCAACGGTACGTGAAAATCTGTCAAGCTCACTTGCGACAGACGCTTGCCATCTACTCTGGCTCAGCCCTCGAAGCCTTTTTCTCCTCTTCTGCCAACTGCTGATAATCGCTTTTATGGAAGAAAGGAATTATCACGCTCTTGGCCCATCCCGTATACTGCCAGTCACACGCGTATCAAATTCAACCACAGTATTGACTGTTGATAAGTACTCCGAGTGGCAAGGAATGGATGGCTTATACTGCTCCATTGTAGTTCCAGGAATGTGGATCAAAGGAGAGAATTCTAGGGTATATTTCCTACGGCTTGCGAATTTCGTGTGCCAGTGGACACACCATCCTCCTCATCACGCTATTGTACATGTGCCAGAGTTCGGACAGCGATCTTGCGTTGATTCCCAGGCTTGGGCCTGGGAAGCACCCAAGCCGTTCAGTATGACGTTGACAGTGTTTCAGGCCGCCTTACCCTCGCATCCAAATTCTTGAATTATATCAGCATACGAAACGCCTGTCATCCATTCAAGCTCACCGAGATTTCCTGGGAGATTCTAGCCCCTTCCGAGGCAACATCGAATTCGACGAATTCATCAAGAGCCGTACTACGGGCCCAGGGACCTTCAACGTTTTCCTACAGAAATTCCAGTCCAGATATTGGTTTTAAGGAAAAGACGATATACCTCCAGGAGAGGCGCAGTCAACGCCACCGAAATAAGCGCCGAAGAGACAGGGAGAAGTATAGAAAGTCGCATCGTGTCAAAGGCTGAGAGAGGGACAAGAACTGGGAGTGTCCTCGTTTTATGTGAATACTCTCTAGAGATCTGCCAATCAATCCTATATTTCTACCACGATGCCTCCCTTAGCAACCAAATATCAGATACGAAAAATCTGCGTCCACTGATACGAGTGGTTATTATTGGGGTAGCCAATGGGTATACGGATACAGCTTTCAAGATTAGACGAAAGTTGTAAAAAGTGCCAGCTTGATAATGCCAAGGTACACGTGCTTTGGACTTCCGTTTTCGCTTGGCAAAGAAGAGTAAACGGCTTTGCTGTGAGATAGCATCCGAGCTATTACGATACCGTCCGCCTCAACTGGCGGTGCGATGTGGATGGCATTCCGAATTCCGGCCAAATTGCAGGGGGATCGGAAATTTAAAAAGCGAGATGCAACAATTGCAAAAGGGAACAAGACTTGTTAAATATTTCAACGAAGGGTGCTATATCGATATCTTCGCCAACTCCAGAGACCTCACCTCACCCATCCACGGGCTTCACATATAAGACATTCACCGGGTTGGGGCCACCGATCTTTGCCCGCTTCATGCCCCGACTGCTCGCAGCACTCGTTATAACGTCAATTCAATAGGTAAGATATCACTCACGCCGAAGAGCCTCGCATCCAAGTCCTAGAGTGAACCCAGTGTCAAATTGCTTATCACAGCAACATCGAGCAAAAAGCAACTCACAGATATCTCCAGACTCCTGCCTTTCGCCGTGTGGTCCGTCCAACTTTAAGTTCATGTGAGTTGCCTGATCTGATCAGTCGATTCTTTGTCAAACGTAAAGCGAGACTTTACTCGAGTTACTGGGGCGGTGGAGGTCGCCCAAACAAGCGCTGAGGTCACGGAGATGATTGAGATAAATCGCATCCGGGAGGTGTATGGGCAAATGAATTTAGGAGATTGGCGAGCGGAGAAGAAAAGAAAGGTCGAAGAGAGAGAGACAAACCAGTGCAGCGAACAGGGGACAGATATTGGCGGCGTCCTTGCCTTAATAGCTTCTGCGAAGAAGCACAGATTGTTATCTGTTCCGTGCCCGAGGTCGTCGAAACATGGGACCTCACGAGCCCATTTTGTTAGTGTCTGTATATGTAGCGCTCTCTTCTCCACTCGTGTAGTATCACGATGGTGCTTTTTCTCATCCTTAGGGGAAGGAAGATTTTACCGCCTCTTGGCCACCCGCTTAAGCCCGTATCACTGTCACCAGATGAGTATCAAGTTCAATCAAAGTATTGACAGTTGATGCCGAGTCGAGAATTATGGCATGCGGAATGGAAGATGCATTATTCGTTCTTTAACGAGATGGTAGAAAAGCTGTGCAATATCCCCGGATAATCACCCTTTGGTCTTGCTCTTATTTTCCTCCACGCTCAGCTCCAGACGCTTTCTGAACGGCTTGGTCTCACGGTGGCCGAGCTCCATCATCAGCTACGGACTGTGCATCAAACTCGCATGAAAGCCGCTTTACCGTAAGTTCCGTCCAGCGATCTACCTCTACCGTTTCTTCAAGCAAACCGAGGGCTTTCGTTTGTATCCCTTTGGCTCATCCTCATGCAGAATATCACCTTCCACTCGTCTCTCGAAATCTTGAATCCGCTCATTTCAAACATCAACTCACAGGGCAGTTGATACCTCATGTATTAAGCAGATGCCTCGTATCAGTGTGCGCATGTTTTGCCATCACCTCGCTTTGCCATTTCTTTCTCAACCGCAAGCCTCCTTCAGCCTTAGCCCCAGGCCCACCAAATTTGGTTAGTGTTTTTCCCATGTTTATTTCTAGACAACCACTCAAATTGCGATCTAGCTCCGGCAGGTTCCGCTTCTTACGTGCCGCTCCAAATGTCGCGCGCTCAAAGCCCACTCAAAAGGGAAGCGTCCGTCTAATCAATCACCTTTCCTCCTTCCTCCACCATCATCCAACTGCCCCCAGCATTTTCCCGCCCGTCAATACCGTACTTCAAGCCTGATTCTTCCTTCAGTCGAGCACCTCTGCAGGACCTCGCAACCGTCAAATCCGGAGCCCCTGCTCTTCCCCGCTCGTCAAGGCTTAAATCACGATGAAGCTTTCCTCTCAAAACCTGAGAGGCCAAAAACTTGCACAGGACCCTTCTCGGCACTGCAAGACCTCGGGATGTTCCAGAGATTCCTCAAAACACTCGGGTTGGCTCCACTGGACGGTCAAGTCCTTGGTCAAGACCGAGAGGCTCAAGACCTCTCAAGTTTCGGTCCCAAGGGATCCTCTCAACCGAGCTGAAATATTCCTCCGGCCTCTCAAGATTGCCTGGGTCATTGCCTTGGCTTCTGTCCGCTACTGATACCGGTCCTCTTCTCCTCTTTCGTCCCGCTCATTGTCCTGTTATCCTCAAATCTTTCCATTCCCCTTCTTGAGGCACTGTTATCGTGCGTTCCTCATTCAGAAACATACTTTCGATCTCACTAACCACCTTGGAAACAGGTCAGCGGAGAACACGACAGTATGTATGGTATGTGCACACACTTCATTTAATGGCTAAATAATTGCTGGTGTCAGACCTATCCAGTTCATTAGTTATGCTGCCTCTTCATCGGTGCTGACGACACAATTCAGGTAAGTCCTCGATGTTGTGTTGTTTATACGTAGTCTCAAACGAACGCTAACAGCGCGACTTCCAACAACCTTACCGCTCGATAGGTGAGGTCCTGCACACTTTGTTCGCTTCTCCAGGCGGTCGCGACTATCCAAAGTGTCCCCATCAGGCCTTCATTCGGCCTCGATGTACGACGTTTGGTATGCCATCGACCCTAAGAATGGAATGCATGTGCTGAGAAGTCAGCAACAGATAGCTAGCATGTTTCGAGCTTTCCCATTCAACGTTCGCGGTTTGGCAAGGTGACCCGTTGCGTCCGCCGCACTTTGATGTAAACCTCTGCTCCCGGCTCATATTCCACATACAGGATTTCCGGTGTCGCGCGAGCCACGCGCTGTGTCGCGGTAGATGTTTATCAGCTTATCTCGCCACCGCTGCGCAACCCCATGAATTTTCGCGCGTCGGCATCACGCTCAATTTCTCATTCAGCACCCTCTATCGCCTCGGATGTGTCCCGGACGCATCGGGTGGATCATCCGTACTATTTCATCGGGCTTAACGAGCCAACAGATGCGTCAAGGAAGTGATCCTGGTACGTCTTCAGCATTTGCGTATCAACTTCAATGCTAATATATCTCCGTCAACTTTTCGAGCCCGCCTGCTCACGATTCACTATGGCCCAACCCAACCCTTCCGCCAACATTTCTCTTGAAGTTGTAGGATCTGGTAGTGGAATGGAACGGATTGAGTTACAGATTCTACTTCAATTAGATTATGTTGTGGCGCGCATGTAGGTTCACTAGATGTTGTGTTATTGAATGGTTGAATATATATTTGAACTGCTTTTCAGATCAAGGCTGAGCCTTAGAATCGTTTTCGCCATGTGAGGCAGGACAGGTGAGGCACAAGGCAGCCTGAGTGGGAGAGAACGGAGACTAGAGTACAAAGCACCTACATCAGCTCTCATACATGTGACTTTGTTTATACGCGTGATTATTGCCTTGCGTCTTCGGATCCTTGCTCCTACCCTCGGTCTTCTCTACCTGAATATCCAAAATTTTCGTTTCCCTCCCCCCACACACACATCCCTATTGCCCATGCATAGTTGGTTCGGTCGATTCCCCTTCAAGACCCGAACATCCACTGCCGTACTGTAACTGAAATTGGCCCTTCTCCCATCATATCTTCGTCGATTCGCTGCCCGCCCACTTGCTGGTGCGTCGACGTCTCGACGAATCAATCCATTTGCACACCCAAGCATCCTGTATCCACTTAAAACCTCGCCTCGCCTGAATTTCTTCGCGAATATTCACAGCGATCGAAAATCGCGCTGCCATTCATTAGAAATAAATTCTACCGTACATCTCATCTAACCATGGTAATTGCCCTCTCCCTTATCTGCTCTTCTGCCGGAGCGAAGCGAAGGCATGTCTTGTATACTGTTGCGTTTCGACCAAAAGTTCACGGGGTGTCACCCGTCACCTCAATTGTTCACTGGTTACGTTGTTCAGAAGTTGACCGAGGCCGTCACCAGCTTGGCAATTGTTCATTTTGCCAAGTGATTTCCTAGACTGCGCCAATGCAGGCCCATGCTCGTCTGAGAATATTGGAGCTCGCCAAAGGCGATCCGCACGTGCATGGGGTTCAAGAAGGCTCTGAAAATCATTAACAAAAGGGTGAACGGTTCCGATCTATTGCATCTGGGTACTCGAGGCGTGGTTAATGGTCTAACTGTCTCTTAATACCGGACAGGGCAGAGGGAAGAGCAGGAGATATTTGGAACCGATTAAAGTTGTTCGCTTTACATTTTTGGGGCAACCCTGCACCGTACTTAGTCTTCATGTACGGACAGGAAAAGTAATTTCGTTTCCCTCATCGTCTACCAATGAACTCCGACAACTTCAAAAAATCAGACTGGATTGGACAACAGAAGGCGTGGGCCTCTGCTCCGCCAGCGCTCAGAAAGATTGCGGCACAGTACTTCTTGATTCCGCAGACGCTAGAACACAACCTGATCCCATCGCCTTAGTGTACAGAGAAAGTGACGAAGTTCTAATAAATCCAGCTGAAGCCACAGACTTTCACGGAATGCGATCAAACTCACGAACTTCCGCAACGCTAAACGAAGTAACGAGGTGACGAAGATGGCGCGGACTCTTTTTGAGCAACCTGAGCTAAGTATGAGGTTCATGTTAGAGCGTCTGTCCATAAGAAACTACCAAACCTGAGCGGAGATCAAAAAACGTACTCAGATGCCGGTATTCCCGTCGCTGTCGTCGTCCTTCAGGGTCAACCGAATTAAATCTTGATAACCGCCAGATTCTTAGTGGGTGGTTGTCTTAGTGGGTGGTTGTGGCTCCCCACAAAACTTATCTTGGATTATCATGGCCTTTGGCTGACATTTGCCTGTAATCATCAGGCGTATCGATAAGTATGGATCAGCGATCAAGTTCTCTTACGACACCATTAATATACTAGTGCAATGCAGTTCCATCAATTCGACCGGTTTTTGAAATGTACCTTCCATTACGACACCATCAAAATACTAGTGCGGTAATGCATGTTCCTTCGATGTGGTTCCATGTCAAGAATCAGTCAGTCCCATCAAGTCGACCGGTTTTTTCACATGTATTGCACTTCGACTTGATGGAACTGATTCTAGCAGTAGAAATAAAGAAGAGGCTACGTGGGCTCTGCGCCCATCCTTTGTGGTCGCTTCAATGTTCACCCGAGCCCAAGCTCGAACCTTTCCGAGACGGGAACGTCTCGAGCGACGGAAGTTGCGAGTGGTCCAGGCGGAGTTCAAGATCCGACATAGGACACTGTGCGGGACCAGTTTGTTTTATTCCTCGTCTTTTCCCTGATGATCTTGGATAGAAACGTGCAGACCCAAAGGCGCAAGATGCAGGCAGGACCCAGCCTCATTCATTCAGATCAGCGTGCGTCGCTTTCCAGTGACATTAGACTGAATTGAAGGTTCATCAACAGCGACCTGTAACAACAAGGCCACAACCAACATTCAGTGGTCGGAGCCGGAGGTTGGTGAGTCTTTTGGTTTCATTCTCTTCGGGCGATCACTTATGGAGAGATTGGCGGGCGTCCCTTAGAGAAATTGCTGTCGCTCGTCGGTGCCCACATGGAATCGGGCTCCGTGAACAAAGCCTCACTTCAATTCCAAAACAAGGTCAGCAGGGCCTCCCTACCGGATGTTCCTGCTAAGGGTTTTGCAGACGAGAGATCAAATCCGTGATGCTCACAACGTGCTCAAGCCCCTAATCCCCATTCATCCTCCTCTCTCGACGCTGGACACGACGCTCTGCATGGCAGTGCTCCAGAGCTCCTTCAGACCGAGGCCTAGGCCGGGGAAACACAGTGTCGGACAACCGCGCGCATATGTAAGGTGGGGAGTGAATGATGGGCTCTCCGATGCCGATGCGGAAGGAGAGACTGATGACGATGAAATCAAAAGGCGCAAATAATTGGACTCTTACTTGTGTATACGCTGCTGCGGGTTCACATCGTATCCTGTTCACTAGCATGTGTTTACACTCGGAGGAATGCATCAATCTTTTTCTTTCTCTTCCCTCACTCGCTTGCACCCCTCGCTATTGTCCCGTGCCTTCAGCTCTATTCATCGCGTCGGTCTCCATAGTTCTCCATCGCTGACGACGAGATCATGCCCTTGTCTCCAGAGCTTGCAACGATGCGTGCTCCAGATCTCTTCGCACGGGCCGAGGCGACTTCAATCTACGGCGAGCACCGGCGGTGGGGGATATCTCTTCAGACCGATAACACTGCCGGTGAGATGGACAATTTCTCTTCCCCCTTTCAAGTCCCTCTCGATGTGGTCTCTGCCCGTGAAGTTGCCCATGCTAGACCTCATCGTCGAGGGGAATTTGAGGCGGAGGACCTTCTGAGGCTCAGCTTCCATGGCGCAGGTCTTCGGGAAAGGGGCTGGCCGATGCTACGGTACCCTACGGAGACTTATGCGCCGCGCCTACCTCAAGGCCTTCCCCTCCCACGATCCCGGACCTCGCCCCCGTCTCGACCTGCCTCGTCCACTACCCCCTCGATGCCGCCGCGTCGAAAAAAAAACCGAGCTCTTTTCCGGCAAAAAATGGACGGGACCTGCTATCGTTTCAACGAGGCCGATGGTTGCCGCATGGGTAACAAATGTACATTTGTTTGAGCCGTCGGGGGCCCCATGCTGCGCTTACCTGTCCATCCTATACTTTACACCATTGCGTCTAAAAGATAGGCCGGGTCGGGTGAGACTGCGTACTGTATGTCAAATGATTAACTGACTGACAGGCCGGTCACCGCCGATCTGTGTTGGCTTCCAGCCCACATTCAGATCGGGAGTGGGGCGCGGTTGCTAAGGGTTGCCATATTGTGTACATCTTCTGTGGCGCAAAGCAGGTGATGGAATGCACACTGACTCCGAGACAACGGCTCCTTGACGGTGAAATATTTTTGGACTGAACTACCGTAATCTAACAAAATCGGCAGTCACAAGGTGATAAGGGGGCAAAATCCTTCCCTCCCCTTCCAATGACAAGGCTTCCACCCCCCGCACTGCAGCTTGTTTCAGAGGAGGACCCCATTGCTGGGGAGCTCGAATGGCGCCAGAACGAGAGTACGAAGCAGTGGTACTGGTTTCTGGGGTGCAAAGCTTGTTTGCAGAGCCTCCAGATGACCAACGGTGGGCCTGCAGCGTGGCACACACACCTGTGGGTACTTTCCATGCTTGACAGTGGTTCAATGGTATTAACTCAAACCTTTCCAGGGATAGCAAGGCCCACGAACGTATGGTCGACCTTGCCGATCATGGTGCGTCCGTTTTCGTGTGCTTCACCTGAAGCTTCAGGACCTTCACCATCTTCCTAGGCTCTCGGAATGAAGCCGTCCTACCCCTTTCATCGGCACCTCCGAACGATCATCCGACTCGTGATCCACCTCCCGCGTTGCGGCTCCTTCCAAATGACCCCATGGCTGGGGAACTCCAATGGCGCCAGAGCGAGAGTACCAAGCAGTGGTGTTGGTTTTCTTTGGTGCAAACCTTGTTATATGAGCCTCCAGCTCACCAGTGGCGAAGCTTCTTGGCGCCGTCACCTGTGGGTACCTTCCCCACTTCACAACACCGACGATAGCATGAACACTTTGCTTTTCCAGGAAAAGCAAAAGGCACAAGCGTAGGGCCGAGCTGTTTACCGAAACTTGGAGCTCTCTTTCTCTCGATAATTCCTTCCCATGTTCATTACCAACGCCTTCAGGGAACAACAGAAGTACGTGGAAATTGTTCATTCCAATTTTGGTGGTTAACAATGCTCGGGCAGGGTGTGCCGATCTTCTTTTGACACCCCCTGCTCACACTGATTGCAGTCGTCCCTGACGTCCAGTACATCTCCCCATCCAGGTGGACCCGATTCTCCCTCGCTATCTAGCAATCTAGCCGATGCCGTCCCATCATCAGAGGACTCAGGTACGTGAGGCATGCATAGTATCCTCCAAGGCTGACTTTTCGATTTGTTTGTACTTAGACGGTGACATTGAACGGGCCATTGACACGGACCCGACTGCTCGTGATAACGACGTAGTGGATTCACTGGGTACGTTACTCGCATAATTTCTGAGTGCTGATCATGTATCCACGCAGACGTTGGGACCGGGCTCAATATCAATGTATCCACCGTGCGGTCTATTGCGGATTTCGACTATTTGGACCAACAGTTTTCAACCTTTCGCATGCACGGCTCGGGGTACAGTCTCGTGAAGGCGGCTTTGGCAGATGATCCGACCGGCGCACCCGGACCAGGCGCTGCCGTAAGGGAGTCGCATGACCGCGCCCAAGACGAACCCAGGTTTCGGCGCGGACAAGAATTGCCCAAATCCCGCGCAAACCTGCGCGGACAAAAAGTGCCCAATCCCAAAATTTTCGGACCTAGCCTCCAAAGGGATAATCAGAGGTCGTGCGACACCATAGTTCGCCTCAGCTCGCCCGTCGCGGAACTTCAACTGGCCGATTCCGAAGATATGTCGGGTCATGACGTGGGGACTCACGCGAGTCATCACGGGGAGCCCTATCTCGTCGGGTACACCGGGTATGCATATGCCGAGGAGGTGAGATATAAAGGCGGATCTCCGTAGTAGTCTGATCTGACGATTCTTCCTCCCCACCACAATGACACAGTGGTCAATCTCCGCCGTCAAAGCAGCAGGACCCAGCAGTGCGGTGCAAGCTGGTGCGATATCCACTCGGACCAGGCAGTAAACCGGATGCCACTGACAACGTTGCTGGTCTAGAGCATATACAATCGTTAGCTGAGTCGTTAAATGGAGAAATGGGTACTATTTTTGTTTTTGTCAAACAGATGTTTTGCTCATATATTCATCAGAGCACATTGAGACACGTGCGTCGCGGGCAAACTGGTGGGTCATCTTGGGTTCATCCCTTTTTTTTCCATGCACCATTTATTGACTTGTTACAATCTCCGTTTCCTTCTCTGTTTCCAGGTTAGTGTCTGACGTGATGAACTCTGCACCAGGTGAGCCTCGCGATACCTTTTTTGCGCGGTTATTTGATCGTCCCTTCGTGATCTCAGAGGTCCGCACGTCTGAGGGAGAAATAGGTGCATTGTTCCCATTCACTTCTTCTCGCTTTCTTACCGATATGTCGATCAGAAGAAGGTCCCGGCAACCGGACAGGTTCGGGTCACCTCCCGTCTTTCGATACGTCCGGTTATACTGGTGCGCAAAAGCGTTGGTCTTGGGGAAATCTCACGGATCGATACATCTCCTCAGCAAAGTCAAACGCAACGAACCGTTTGGTGCAGTCGGGTAGGTATCTGACCGCTCTGTGCATTATTCATTCCTGAACACAATTAGCGGCGCACACTCTCCCACGTGGACCCAAACTCTTATATGAAGATCTATGTCGCCATGATTTTGAGACCTACGTGATCGGCGACTCGGACTCTGCCATTCGCGAGTACTATGACCACGAACAGAAGCGCACCATCTATTTTGCGGCCGCCGGGAAGGACTTGGATCGTCGGGTGGGTCACGTCGTTCTGTCGACGCCAGTGCCGTTTCAGACGGTGGCCGTGGCGTTTTTGAACGATACCCACGACCCTGTCTTGACCCGAGCAGTGTGGGGGCATGGTAGATTCATCAAGAACAACAACTGGACATGTTTTCAAAGTCGATTCAAAACTGTTCAATTTCCTCAACTTTTGTGAGCTATCTATTCCCAATTCAATTCAATGATAACGCTGAGTCCCCACAGTTCCAAGGACGACCTTGTCTTCAATTTGATAACGGTAGCAGACGATACGACTTGGCTGCCATTACATCATCAGCTCGAATTGACTCTGGACTACAATGTGCCCGATCAAAAGCTGGTTAACTTGCTCAGTCCGGTATGTCCAAACTGTTTTCCGATACATACGGACTGAGATATTTCTTCAGCTCATGAACACGGCGATGCGAAATCTGATGGTCGAATATGTTTATGCGGTTGGTTTTATTCGAAAGATTTTCGCGTGGCCCCCTTTGACGTTTTCTAGGTTCTTGCGGTTCTCTATAAGTTACCGACTAAGGCACGAAAACTGAGTTACTTGGAGCACCAGCGAGACTATATCAATGGTTGGGCTCGCGTCGAGTATCTAGTTTCACATGAAGGTAAGAAAATTGCAAATTATCACACAAGTACACAACTGATCTGCACCTTAGCTGGCATTGAGATCTATATTCACAGTAAAATCCGGGTATATGATGCTTACCAGCAAGCGTTGGAGCGGATTGTCGTGTTATTGAGGGCCATTTCACAATCAGTACACGTCGAGAATTTATATCCCACTCCAGAGCAAGAGTCAGCAGCGCGTGACTTGGGCTCTACCCTGTCGCTATGGTCCATCGAACACTCCAGCTGCCGGGCGAAGTATGGTGAAGTCAATGTGGTGCGTGACGTCTTCTATCTATCACCACATACCCTTTCTTCAGCTGATGAGTTTGTTGTAGGATTTCTACGGTAAAATCAATCCACTTCGTGTAGCGTTGAGGGAAGCGCTGTCTCCCGCCTTAATCCCAAACTTTATGGAGCCCGAATATGCGCTCTACGCGCACTGTACCCGTGTCGAGATCGAAGCCAGGCAGCTCGGCAAGGGCAAATTGGCGATTCTTCCTCAAGTGCCTGGCGAGTGTCGTAATTATCCTACTGTCCTGTAGCCTAACCGATTCTCTTCAGAACTGTTGTGACGAACGTTTAGTCACAAATTAGTGCTTCAATTCATATATCTCAAGGCCAGACTCCACAACGCGAAAAATTAAGATGGTTAGAATTTTTATGCCAATTCTTCATTGGGCTCGTCATTTGTGGATGTATAAACCATGTGACGGTCATCCGAAACGTTCGCGACTTTTGAACCAATTCATTTGTTTCTTTGTCTGTAAATTTTCTGGTGCTCAGAATTTCTAATATGTGGTAGAGCCGGTGTCTCGGAAAAATTGAGGACAATATAGACCTCCAACAGCTCCTTAGCTCAATTTTACAGAGGCTCGGCACTCATGTCCGATTCGTCTCGGAGGTTCGGCCGATGTCACTTAGGCAGGCTCATAAAAATTGATTTCTAAATACTGTTCAAAAGAAATGACCTCTATCTACTTTTCCTCTCACGCGCAGGGATGTGATGAATATTGGCACTTTATGGCTTTTTGGCCCTTATCTATCCCGGATTTTAGTCGACGAACGAGGTCAGGATAGCAACTCACAAAGTGTTCGGCCTGCTTCGGCACATGCCGCTCGTGCGTAAATGCACTCCTACCCTTGTATTTGAGGTCACATATCCCTCACCACCTTACGGACCAAAAGGGCTAACCTTTTTAGTTGCCGAGGTCATAACAAACGTACATCAAAAATAAAAAATAAAATAAAAATCAAAAATGAATAGCTGGAAATAACCATAATGATCAGGACCGAAAAGCCGTGGGAACAAATTCAAACTCCGAAGATTTGTAATAAGCAGGCCACCTAACACCGCACCGCGCGCAGAATAGCCCCGTTCTCCATCTCCTTCAGACGTAACTTCAACTTGCCCGGCTTCACCTTGCGCTCTAGGTGGTGTTTGTAGAAGTCAAGCCAATCACTAACCTCCGTCGTTAACAAGGATACTGTACCATTTTATTCAATTCGTATGTCACATGTCACAGGCCCCCAAATTTACGAATTTTTTCGTACGTGTCACAGGTCACCGAGCGATGTACGAATTCTGAGAAAAAGTCACGAAAATCATTGGAAAGGGCTAAAAAATCGAATTTTTCGCCTCCGCACGCGCGGAACAGGCCGCGGCGTGCGGCGTTCGCGAACTTCGCACGAGTGCCAATTTTGACACCAACGGAGGCAGATCGGTAATCCCACGATCCCACAGCTCTTCACCTCACCGCCGACTCTGCGCTCGCTCGACGTTCTGGTTCCTCATCTTTGGCATGGACCAGCTTTATTTCTGAATAAAAAAACAGTCCAAACAAGAATGCTACAATACTCTACCAATGCCGCTATCTACTCGGGCACATCAATCCCCGGGACATCCATATCCTCGTTTTTATCGTTGGCATGCCTCATTGATAGGGTGGATTATGTCATGTCTGCCTAATTTAGCCTGTGTCTAGCCGCTTTCAAGCGGTTTTACACTCTCTGTGATGTCTCTACAGGTGTCTAAATAGCAGATTTGACTCCCGGCGGCTTTCCCGCTACTTTCCGCCCAATTTACGAAAAAAAAAATCGGTGTCACGCTCCTCCGACCGATGTACGAAAAATGGATTTCGTACATTGATGTCACCGTAGGCTCTTCCTCGCACCTCTCATCACTGGTAACACCTTACTCGACGTTGACCGTCATCTCGGCCTCCGTCGACCGACGTTGGTACTCTCCTCATTATCTTGTCCCTCTTATTATCCGTAAGTATCCTTTCATTCCCTCGAATCGACTCAGAACGAACTGCTACGACTTCCACAGCTGATTCCTCCAGCCACATGCCCGCAACGCTAGCTTGCCTCGCTCGACCTGTTTCAATCCTCATGATACCAATCCACACCATTGGGTTTGATAATTCTGCAAGAGAAATTCTCTTTGCCTTCGTATAAGACTCCCCGCAGTGCATAGCGTTCAACAAGGGTCCCAACAGTCAGGTTCACCGCCGAATCTATCAATATCGTGGTGTCTGCCAGAGTTAGATAGAAGCAAGGCGATATCAATTTTCATGATCCGTACCATACCATTTCCAACTAATCAAAAATCCTAAGATACCGTGCCCTGAAAAACCATGTCAATTCATTTTATTTGTAATGTCCAGGACAGATTTTTTAGATCTCCCTTCAAGCTTGCATTCACTGCCCATTATCTCAATATCCAACTCAAATCAGGCAAACTTTTCTGGCCATTACAAATAGATTCAGTCAAAATAATTTTTGAGCCTATTTCCCGGGCAATATCGGGTCCGTGGGAGGGGTTTCGGACGCTACGCGCTTACGAGACTTGATGGGGCCATTGGTCATAGATACATTTTGGAAAATGTGAGCTCAATCAAATGCTTGTTATCTTCCTTCAAGCTCAATAATTCTTGCTCAGATCAATGTTCGGTGCAATTTCAACCGGGAGCACAAGCTCGGGTCTTCTAGTTCCACCAATGTTGGCCTTCGAGTGCAATCACACTATTTCTTCGCAGACCTCTGATCTCCAACTTCTCGGCGCAGCAGCCGGCGTTCCCGCTTTACACTGTCACCCAAACTCACCAGAGAAAAGCTTAGGAGGGTATGAGCAAGAGAACGAACAAAAATCGCACCTCGAGGCCAACCAGTTGGCGCTCTCGTGTGGACAACAAACAGTCTCGACGGAGAGATGGATCACATCCAACCAGAGATGTGTGAATTTTCTGTAAACATTTAGCCTTACGTGCTTAGCGGAGGCTCGATGATTAGAAGCCGACACAAATGAAAGGCAGGGAAGCTTACTGGAAGAGATGACATCTAAATACTGACGGTAGCTCTCGGTGGGATCGTTTGGTTTTAGGCAACTTGAAACACACGCCAAGCCAAGCCACACGCCGCTCAACTCCAATAGCGGCGCAAGATATTCAGCCAAGCCTATCAGAGAAGTCTTTGAGCTCACAAGTTGAGAAACCAACCAGCGATATGTAGATGTTCGAAGTTGAAGGTCAAACATCGACCGGCACAGTCAACTCATCAATGTTGACGACGGCGTTGGTGGAAAGGTTGTCACGACATTGATCAAGAAGCGAGGTAGCGGCAGGCAACGAATGTGGAGAAATCAGTGAAATACTTACAGTGGGCAGGTTTGGTGTAAGCGAGGACAAGCCACGCCACGCCGCAAGCCACGCCACACCCGCCCGCCACAGCCATTCGGCTAAGTCTGCACTTTGGTCTAGTTCATTTTCTAGCTTACCAGCAGTTCCTCACGGACAACCCGGGGAGATGTGCTTAACGCGAGCAAGTGGGCGGGGGAGGCTGCATAAACAAGTATGGAGAGAACAGACAGACCCTGCATCGATGATGGGAGACTCGAATCCATGCGATGAGCCCAATGTGGGTAAGCTGCTGGATCCTGTGAACACCGCCGTGCATGTGGAACCAGTCGCGTACGCTATGGCGCCGTTGTGAGTTCAGCCTTGCCTGGGCTAGTTCAGGCCATTCCAAGGCCAATCTAATTTCTCTTTTTCTATTTGCATTTTGACTTCTACTTTTACATTAGTGTAACTGCGACTCCTGTTTTGCCTATGCCACGCCTAAAATAAAGTCGCACCAAGGATTGGACGGCTACTTTACTTTTTGTTGGTCACAGCCTAGCACGGATGGAATCTCGGAATTCCATCACATTCGAATCAATAGCGGTCACATTTAACATCCTTATCCTGTTTTGTCTATGCCCCGCCTTAAATAAAATCACACCAAGGATTGGATGGCTACTTTACTTTTTGCTGGCCACAGCCCAAACCAATAGCATGAAATGGCCCTAGCACGGATGGAATCTCGGAATCCCATCACATTCAAATCAATAGCGGTCACATTTAACATCCTTATCCTGTTTTGTCTATGCCCCGCCTTAAATAAAATCGCACCAAGGATTGGACGGCTACTTTACTTTTTGTTGGCCACAGCCCGAACCAATAGCATGAAATGGCCCTAGCACAGATGGAATCTCGGAATTCCATCACATTCGAATCAATAGTGGTCACATTTAACATCCTTGCCTATGCCCCGCCTGAAATGAAATCGCACCAACGATTGGACAACTACTTTACTTTTTGTTGGCCACAGCCCAAACCAATAGCATGAAATGGCCCTAGCACGGATGGAATCTCGGAATTCCATCACATTCGAATCAATAGTGGTCACATTTAACATCCTTGCCTATGTCCCGCCTTAAATAAAATCGCACCAACGATTGGACAGCTACTTTACTTTTTGCTGGCCACAGCCTGACCCTGACCCTGAACCGAACCGAACTTTTCCATCACTAGTGAGCACTGCAGGCAAATAATACCCTGAAATTTTGCATGGTCAGTCTTATGATGGAGCTGAACTCTCCGATGGTATTTCCGATGCAGTACTTTCCTCCATCGCCTGAAACTGGTGCATAAAATAGCCAAAAATCGACATTTTCCTGGTCCCTGAGGAGAAATGGGAGAAACGCCAAACAGTGGCAAATTGGGAGGCCTTATAAAATTTTCCGCCGGTGGTTAAATTCTCTGCACGCATCCCATCGGCTCAATTTACTCAAGACGCAGAATTTTCGACCGAAAAATCCATACCCATTCCACTTTTGCGCAGTCTCCAAGCAATGAGTGGATCACGTGTCGACAACTCGCAAACCTCGAAACCTTTGCTCGAAATTTTGGTAGAAGCGACCGCAGCCCCTTTCATACATCTCATTTTATTCCTCCAACCGTTTTCTTTTCCAAACGTTTTAAACGGTTATAACCGTTTTTATTTTCGTTTTGTTTAGGGCCCCTGGCAAACGATAAACAAAAAAACAAAAAAAACGGTTAAGCGATTCTTTTTCGGAGCCGAACCCGACTCGGATCTGGACGTATATGAATATCTACCGTTTCTTTAACGAAACGACGAGGTTTCGTATGCGCATGTTTGCCTATCTCCGTATAGTGTATCTCCATTTCGTTTCTTCTCCTCCACTAGCTTTGCTCTCCTGCCGTCCGCCTGCGCAATGCACAGACTTCTGTTCTTTTCCCTATCTAAACCCATATAGTATCCTTTGCGGTGTCAGCTCCAGCCTCTTGCTGGGGCCGTTTTTCCCTCATGCAGTCTGCCAGTGGTCCCATGCTCTGCTACGGACTGCGATTCTATTTTTTTCTGTCTCTGCGCTGCCCAAAATCATCCTCTTAGTCTCACAAGCAAGCTCCGACCTTCAACTTACGCCCGTGCCTGATACGCTTCCTCTGCTCTGTCGCATGGATTAACCCCGTTCATCCTCAACTGCCTGTGCCTCTCCACACGGTCTCTTTATCTGGGCAGAACAGCTGACCTACTCGCAGTCCTTTGTTGACAGGACGCAGCAGACCGCAGTTGTTGCTACCTACGGCACAACGATCCAGCCACACTGCCACGTAAATCTCTCGGCAACACTCTTGGCATATAAAGGCGGCGCTGCAATCCCTTTCTTTCACCCCACTTTGCCCTTCCTCGACATTACTCCTGGGCACGATCTGTTACAGCTGTTCTCTCTGCTTGGGTCCTAGGCTTCAACTCAAATTTTCTGCGCAATTTCTGGGCCAACACAGCCCTAATCAATACCATCCCTGAATCTCATGTCTCAAATTATTCTGTGCTTCTGTCAATATCGTTCTCCCTCATTTGTTCCTTTCCTGTGGTCAGAATCGTCGGGGCAATCCATCTCATTTGCTCTTTAAGGCTGGTGATTGTGCACTCTTCGAGGCTGAGATCCATGTTTCTTGCCAACGGCTGGCCAGCTAACCCCCATTTGAAATCTCCGGCTGCAACGCCTGGGCTTTCTAACTCTTGATCCTGTAGTGCCTTCTATATTCTCTCACATCCTCATATCTTATGCTATTTTAAACTGAATACATTTGTCTCTTCATGTCAAAATAATGTGATGAAAGTCTCTGAAATTTCCTTCCTTCCTTAAACGGTCTTTTCTGCCAATCACACGAACCATGTTGACTGCAAAATGGGCGGCTCCTTGCATCTTGCACTCTGGGATACCGGAGCGAAGCGGAGGGTTGTCTTGTTTCCCCGAAAAAACACTTCTAAAACTAGTTCCGATACATAACATATCCAAGAACTAAGTCAATTGGCCCAGTATTCATTGTGCTACAGGTGTTCTAATAGAAACCACGATTTTCGGAAGGAATTTCATTACATAATTACATCAAAAAAAGCCGGTATTTTCAGTGCGAGTCGACACACCTACTCCCAAAGGATTCTGATCAGAATTGAGGTCATAGTGAGTGTTCTAAGCAAAATGTTGCAAAAAAAAAAAAAAAAAAAAACAGCCCGCGCCCTAAGTTCCGCAAACAGCTGTAAATGGTAGCTAAACTCCCAAAATCACTCAAAGATCATACTAGTATTTTATTTATACATAGGAGTCAAGCAAGACATGAACACTTAAGCACATTTTTGAAGTGTGCGTGAAGCGCCTCTGGAGGCGCTTCAATGCTCCAGATGTGCTTAAAGATTTATGTGCTTTTCCCACGCTTTGAAAATCCTTGAAGCACATCTGAAGCAGGGCGTTCTCTGCGAGGTCTGTCATTGGCCAATGGTAGTAGTTGGCCAATCCACTACCAAGGCGGTCCTAAGCTACCGGCTTGGTATCGGCTTTGCAAGGGTCGGTGAAGGGTCTGCAGATGGCCGGCGGCTTGGCACGTGTTTGCCGGCATCACAGGCTATTATGGCGTTCAAAGTGCACATTTAATAAATCTCTATAAACTTTCGTGTTTTTGCACTTTCCTCTACATAAATCATGAAAATGGTACATTTCCTCTACTCAAAAGACTAAGAATACGTTCGAGAGAGAGAGAGGAAACATGGTAATTTCCTCTATATATAATCACCGGATACTGACTTCCGTTGCGTCTATTGACAAGTTTGTGATCTCTCTATACATTTTGATTGACATCTCTGTACAAATGTATTGATTCATTACTTCTTCTCTATACAATTTCGACAACTTTCCTCTCTCAACAAACTTTTTTTTGGGGTCAAATTTTTTCTCTCTCTCAATTCAAGTTAAAAAGACAGGTTAATTATTATCATTATTACTACTCGTTCCTAATGCAATTATGGTGCAAGAAGAATGTGGGTGCATGGGTTCAGGCGGCCGCGGGTGCACTTGCGCGGGGACGACACCACGGCAGCTGTGGGGCCATATATTGACAGCTGTGCACGGACTGGTGCCTTCAGCTTGCGTGAGGAGGAGACTGCCTTGTGCGCAGCAGGGCGACGAGAGAGAGAGCAACTCTGTGCAAAGAAAGTGTAAGGTTTTGGAGGGGGAGACAGAGCGGAGGGTCAAAAGCAGGCAGGCAGCCCTGACGTTGACAAGCAGTGCCGGCCATTTTCGGCGTCCAGCTGACCGCAGACGCAACGGTATGCGCACGTCTGCGTGGCACATTTGCGCTCTCACTCTCGCTGGCCTGCTGCGCATCGTGTTACAAAACGAGCTCCACAGCACACATGGCCCCACGAGGCCCTCGAGCCAGTTCTGTCCCTCCCTGGGCTCGTCATGCTCCTCGTCCATTGTCGACACGCTACGCGGACGAACCGCGCGAAGGAACCGAGTCTAGTGCACTTGTAGCGAAGTTCATTTGCACCTCTTGACGATGACAAGAAAAGTTTATGGAGGAAAAGTGCTCAAAAGTTTTGTATAGAGAGGAAGTGGTTAGTCAATAAATTTGTATAGAGAGGATGTAATGAGTCAATACATTTGTATAGAGAGATCACAAACTTGTCAATAGAGGTAACAGAAGTCAGTATCTGGTGATTATATAGAGAGGAAATTCCCATGTTTTTCTCTATCTCTCTCGAACATATTCTTAGTCTCATAAGTAGAGAAAACGTGCCATTTTCACGAATTATGTAGAGGAAAGTGCAAAAATACGATAAGTTTATAGAGATTTATTAAATGTGCACTTTGAACGCCATAGGCTATTACCAGAAATTCTCACTGTACAAAAACAAATAAAGCTCGACCCGTGGGGTTATTGCGTCGCTTGACTCCTACCCACGGGTCCTCGCCAACGGTCGCCTTTCTTTTTTGATCGTGCAACCACGGGTCGAATCTAATATACATACTTACAGGCCGCCGTCAAAAGAATAATAAATAGCGTTCCCAAGTCGTTGGATTTGACACATTGATTCAACAGCCGTAAGAAGTCACGTTGGGAACGGTCTCGGAAATTCTCAGCGAACAGAAAAGTTGAATGGCATTCAAGCTCGTTTAAGTGTGCCCGGAGTAGCAGAAGCATCCAAAACACCTACAGAAAATACAAGACACGATAAGAAACCCCACTGCACTGCAATAAAAGACGACGTTGCGCGAGACCTTGGGTTCCGGACTCCCGAGTGCACTTTCCGTCAGACGGAGTGAGAGTGAGTGAACGGAGAAAAAATAAACAAACAAACACAACACGAAACCACTGTGCGTGAGGCATTTCCAAGTGTCTCGGCCCGTGGACCTAGCAACCTTGAGCGTGTCAAGGCCGCGCGCGCTCGCAAGCGCGCCGCTGGGGCCCCTGCTTCTTCCGACCCTTAGCTCAAGCTGCTCGGAGCTCTCAATGTCGTACCGTAGACCATATAATTTCTACCAATATTGTTTTTGTTTTCTATTTTTATTGCGTGAAATGGCCGCTTTCCAGCTACAAAGTATTCAGAGCTCCCCCTTCCATGCAGAGAGTTCAAAGCACGGCGAGTTCAATACAAGTCGTTACATCCAAGTATCGACGTCGTATTATCTTAATAACCATGGTGATATCAAATAAAGTGTACTCGGGTTCACCAAGTTTATAAGCCTTATAAAGAAATTAAACCTTGTGTAAGGCTCTTTGAATTCTTCGCCAGGCTGATAAGCCTTGTGTGCCTTGTGACCTTTATAAGGCTTTGTCGAGCCTTACCAACTTCCGCCGCTTTTCGTGATGTAGCTCTTGCAGG